>BMAU01003250.1:0-19972 GCA_019973935.1 Trichonephila clavipes
AACTTTTCAAAACCTGACATATATATATATATATATATATATATATATATATATATATATCAGATTGGGGACAAAGAAATTCATCAAATTTGCATGAAAATCAAGATTTTATTTAACATGCTTTTAATTGTTCTGTCTGGGTCAAATATACATGTTATGGTATAATTTGTTGCCATTTTAAAGTTAGCTTCATAATGCCTCTCACATAGAAGTCGTGGCACTTATTGGTGAAAACATCTAGTAATCGATTTTCCCAATCTTTTTGTAATCTCAATTCCTTATCACTCAGGAAGTTTTGCAATATAAGAAAGAGGTGGCAATCGCTTGGTGCCAGGTCCGGACTATATGGTGGATGCAATTAAATTCCCAACAAAGCTCCCAGAGGTACTGGCGACTCACTACATAAGTGTGTGGCCTGGCGTTGTCATGATGGAACACACCTCTTCTGTTGGTCATTTCTGTTCAATCGCTAGCTTCAAACAGTCCAGTTGTTGACAGCAGATATCTAAATTTAGTGTTTGGACATGCGGAAGCAACTCCTAATAAATGATTTCTTTCCAGTTCCCCCAAATACACAATAGAACCTTCCTGGCCGTTAGTTCTGATTTGGCCACCGTTTGAGCTGCTTCACCGCACTTTGATAACGATTGTTTTCGCACAATATTGCAACATGTGCCCAATTCTCATCCCCAGTCACCTTCCGCTTAAGAAATGAGTCGATTTTATTCGGTTTGGCCAAGGCTTTGCAGATGTAAATTCGATCCATCATGTTTTTTGGTGCTAATTGGTGTGGCACCCAAACATGGAATTTCTTTTTGAATCCAACTTTGCGCAAATGGCTTAAAACTGTTTTATGGTCAGTCTTTAGCTCCTGGGTGATACTAGGGACTACCAATATGCGGGTCAATTTTAATTATTTCTAGGATTTTATCGACATTTTTGACGACGGTTCTGTCTGTTCGAGGGCATCTTTAACATCAAAAAATCCATGAATGGAATCGACGAAACCAAAATTGACGCAATTGGCTGTTACAATATCGGCACCATAAACACCATTCGCAAATTCCAGCTACCTGGCTTGCATTTTCGCCTTTATAAAAGAAAAACTGTAAAAAGAACGGAATTTTCTTTGGTGATTTCCATTTGTCTCTGTAGCTCACAACTGAATTGACCAGACAAAAAAAAAGCAAAATAATTTTTTAGTGAGAAATTTCACCTTTACAACAAACATAAATTTGAAATTGTTTGATCAATACTTCGCGAGGTATCCACACGATAACCATATACCGGAAAAATAATGGATTTCTTTTCCCCCAATCTAATATATATATAATGAATGCGATCATTTACATATATATCTAATCAAATTAAGTAGTAGTCATTTGATTTCATTTATTTGTTAAGCTAATGTCATATTGTCAGTAGCAAGCACATTTAATTTTTGAATAAGTTTAACTCTTTATTTATCATATTATGATTAAATACCATATCATGTTTTTTTCTTTGTTTCTTTTTTTAATCACTACATTGAAAATTAGGGGATATACATAAACAAAATATTCCACTTTTGGGAAATTTAATTAGTTAGAGCTAATTAATTAAAGATATTCAATTGTAAAACTAATTGTACACTCTACGCACTTAAAAATATACAGACAAATCGTTTTCTAAGATCTTTATTAACATACAAAGAAAAAATAAGACACCATTTGATATTAATTATTTTTTCGGAAAAAAATGTCAATCTTCGCGATCCACTGAAAGCGCAATTTCTTCTATAAAACTATTCGCCGTCCCCGCTAAAATACTCATCAAAGAACCCATGTTGTCATATATCTTTGAAGAGTGGAATTAAAAAAAACTGTTCCTGCTTAGTATCGTCAAAGCGTTCGTAAAAACGATTATTCTATGTAATATTAAAGGTAGTGTTACTTATAAGTACCGTCGGTAGATAAAGGGTTAATGAGACAAATGTACTCTAGCTTCTACAATTTTTTTTTATAATCAGGAGTGAGATTTTTTTTTTTGAATTTCTCATCACAGCCTGTTATTTTATGTCAGCCAACTTGCTGACATAAAATAACTTGCTGACATAAAATAACAGGCGTATGCATTTACTCTTGATGATCGTCATGCAAAAAAAGAAAGAATTGTTCCCACAAATATATGACGACTAAAATATATAGAACAAATTCCTCACAAATTTCTTTATGCAGTTAAATTTTTCAACTGACAAAGTCAATGGTATATCATTAAACATTTCCTTTACACTGTGATCTGACATCAAGTCAATAAGTTCTAGCTGTACCTTCTCAGGGACTGTATCAATATCAGCAGTAATGATATAAGAAAGCAAATTGAATTTCGGCTGCATTTTGTTAAAATCCTGAAATCTTCTTTCGACCTTGTCCTGCTAACTCTGCAGATGATCTTTCAGTAGAAACACTTTCAGGTACTTTGTTTTCCTAACACTGACAAATAAAAGACTAATCTTTGATTGCGCATATGAAAGGATGCACTTTTCAAAGCGGATGTTTTTAATGTTTTGACGGAGCACATAAAAACTTTGCGGACTGCTAGTTGCCAACCCCATATTCATTGTCACAAATTACTTCAATGATGTATGAACGAATATTTTTCCTAGTAGTACTAATTTACGGAATCAAGTTTTTAATACAGATATAATAAAAATAATAATAAATATGTCATGTTTATACCTTACTAAAACTCGTTATATATCTTATTGCATATTTCTCACAAGTTACTTCAATGATGTATGAACAATTTTTTCCTTGTAGTACTAATTTACTGAATCAAGTTTTTAATACTGATAAAATAATATGTCATGTTTATACCTTACTTAAGCTCATTATATATCTTATTGCATATTTGTCACAAATTACTTCAATGATGTATGAACACATTTTTTTCCTTGTAGTACTAATTTACGGAATCAAGTTTTTAATAAAGATAAAATAATAATAACAAAATATGTCATGTCTCTACCTTACTAAAACTTATTATTTATCTTATTGTGTATTTGTCACAAATTACTTCAATGATGTATGAACAAATTTTTTTTTGTGGTACTAATTTACGGAATCAAGTTTTTAATCCATATAAAATAATAAGAATAATAATGTCATCAGCATGTTTTTTTTAAATATTTTTTATTTAAAAAAAGAATGAAAATTATAAATACAATCTCATTTTTTTTTTTCAATTAGACGTTGCTTTATAATAAAAGTATCGAAAGTTAAATTTATTTAGATATACTTTTAAATAATTTTTAAAAATTATCAGTGCGCGCTTTTTGTAAATATAGACAACAAATTTGCTTGAGAAATAATTTTGGTGTGTGAAATCAGAGTATTTTAGAAATTATCGGTATGGAAGAAAGTAATGTTAAATAAATAAAAGACTCTATGAAATACTTTGCAGAAGTTATTAAGCCCTTAAATGCCACCTGCGTATATATCCATATTGCTTAACCGGTGCGCTATGTACCGCGGAAGGTTATATCCGTCCTTAAGAAACTGTATACTTTGCGCGAATATCAGTAAAATTATTCCGGAGGCTTTGGAATATAAATAATGACTTTGGCAATGTGATTTCAGTAAGAAATTTATTTATTTCTATCATAATTATTTTTAATTATTTTTATATGAATATAAATAGTGTCTAATCAGTTTTTATAAAAAGATTTATTTTTCAATTCTTGTGATAAAAATATATTAATACAGTGTGCTTCAAAAATAATTAAATATTAAAAATTCTACTCAATTTCATGAGCGATAAGTGCATATAAAACAGTCCTTAAAGTAATAAAATTCAAAAAATTTGTGCACTCCTGTCAAACGTATGTTTCTGAGGCGGAAAAAAAATTTGATGTTCCTATCAGAGAGTTTAAAATGAAAATTGTAACTTTTTCTTATAAATATCAATAGCATCGTTATTAAGGAATTTTGCTCACAATTATTTTTTCTTCTGACAGATCTATTTTGGCTAACACAGGTCATCGTAGGGGTTTAAATTTTTTTCAACAATAATTTCTTTCATGAAAGCTTTAAAATAGCGCACACACAAATAAAATTTTTTTAAAAAACCCTTCCTTTCTGCTTTATGAAATTTTATTGAACATTGTGTAAAATACATAGAATGTATTATGTTGTATATATTGCATCATATCTGGAAATCAGTTCACTCCTCCAACTCAGATATTTTTATTTGTTTACTAATATCATTTGTTAATTGATTTGGGTCTGAAATACAGATGGTTGTATTTAATGTGAAAGTGTACTTATCTACATTTAATTCTTAAATTATTAGGTTGACCCTCCTTTTTTAACTGCAATTGATTTCAGATCAAGTTTTCTTAACATATATTTTTCTTCTTTTATTATTAATGTTAATATAGATATACAGTTAACTTAGTTTAACACGAAACTGAGGGTACTGAATTATTTTTTCGTCTTAAAAGATACTTCAAAATAAAAAAAAAACATACATTCAACAAAATTAAGTGTAATAAAGTACATTTTATCAATATTAATATGTATGTATGCATGTATTGAATAAAAATCAATGAAAAAAGACATTCACAAGAATTTAATGAAATTAAATACAAAAAAAAATTTAAGGTTTTTTTTTTTTTTTGTAAAACAAAACATCTTAAATCCTCGTGATTGACCATCATCATCCATTTTCATTTGCCTCAAACTAACTCCGTTCAAACATTTCCATATTTTGCTCTCATTTTAATAGTTGCTGATAATGTGTAGCGTTAGCAATACCAAAATCGTCACAAATTTCCGTTTTCGTCTTCTGTTTGTTCTGTTCTGTTTCAACCTTAAGAATCTCCATCTTCATTTTAAACGAAATATTAATTTGCTTTCCGAAGTATGTGGAATGCAATAAAATGACCTTGACATTGTTTGCGAAATATTTACTTATTTCAGGGAAAAATTTTCTTATTCGTGCATTTTCTCTTCCTCCAAATACACCGCATACGTATCCCAATGCAAAAAAAAAAAAAGTGGCACTGGTGAATTACTTTTAATCAGCAGTTAATGGATTATAAATATATTTTCGACGCGGCTAAAATTGTTCTTTTCAAAATTTTGGAACAAAAAATAAAATCCACTGTCGTAAATTTGAGTGTCAGCTCAATTATCGACTACACCATCCCCATCTATTTAAAGCTTATTTTTATTTAAACATATTTTTATCCTTTTCAACTATGATAA
This sequence comes from Trichonephila clavipes, assembly GCA_019973935.1. Lineage (NCBI taxonomy): Eukaryota > Metazoa > Arthropoda > Arachnida > Araneae > Nephilidae > Trichonephila > Trichonephila clavipes. Next base: position 5,247 of record BMAU01003250.1, read on the forward strand.
TTTGATTTATTATGATTCACACCGCATCTTCCAATGTTCAAAATAATATTTTTTCTTCAGAAAATTCAACTATATATTCAAATTAAACTATCTATTTTAATTCACTAAAGTGTTTTCTATCCAGATCCTTCCATTTATCCTGATAAATATTTTAGACACTTTAGTGAGGAACCATAATTCAATAACAGCTACTTATGAAAACAGTTTTAAGATATAGTTTAAAACTGCGAATGGTTTTTACTGAAATTGTGTCACGTTAAGCCCCTGAAATTCAGATAGATCTCCAGGAACTAAAGAAGACGATACTGAAAAGTGATTTTTCGTCCTTCTCGAACATGTTTGAGACTGAATGTTGCTCTTTCATAGATTTAGAACACACCATTATGGGAATCACCTCATTTGTCTTCCTCCAATGACGCCAGATTCTATTGATAGGCGCCATTATTCCTCAGTGCCATTTCCAAAACAAAAAGAGACAAGTTGCATGAATCAGCTCCCCTCCCCATACAAAAGGATTTACGTTTTGAACGGAAATTTGCTCAAATGATAATGCTTTCGTTTTAGAATTCGAAAACTGAATGAGAAGCGATTTTAACATATACTTGTGTGTACCAGTACCACTGAAATGCATTATGAAACAGAACATTTTTTGTTACCGCTTACATGTAGATATTCCCATTACCTCACACATACATTATGTTATATGAATTCTATAACTATTCAGTTATTTCTGTATCAGTAATTCTCAACCACTGTGCTGCGGCACTCCTGAGTGCGGCGAATGTTTTTAAAAATAGTTAAACTCTGAAAAAAAATAATATACGGAAGCGAATCATTTCGCCGTTTTATAAAAGTAAACTCAGGGTGTTCGTGGTATATTTAACTTATTTTTTCATAAAAAGATAGATGTAAATAAATTTGATTGGGTTCGTAATCCATTTGTAATAGCGGATACTTCTGTCTATGAATTAACTTTGAATAAAGAGGAAAATAACTAATTTTTCGCTCTGTAATAATCGAGATTTAATTTCAAACCATTTGAAAAAGTTAATAATTTAATTTTGGACTATAGTTAGAAGCGATTTTTCTATAATAGCTAAAAAAAGTCTTAAAATATAATTGCAATTTTCTACATCTTTATCAACATTATTTTCAACAACACAAACAACACATATTTTTTGTGTGAATTCGTATTTTCAGTATAACAAATATGAAAATGAAAAAAAAAAGATTGAAACTTTTAAATGTACATATATATATGACGAAATGAAAGTGGCATTATCATTTTTTTATGGCAAGATATAAAAGAAATTACGAAAAATCATCCAACTTAAATTTCGCATTAAATGTATTTTACAATTAATTTGTAGTTAATTACTCGATAAGCATTTTTCGTTGTACTTGTCGTTCTTTTTTTTATTTAACATAGAACACTATCATCATAAACTGTTTTACAATGTGCATTACAGATAAGTAAACATTTTTTAAACTAATATTATTGTTAGTGTGTCGCCAGATTTTGAAGTTTTTAAGTGTACCGCAACAACAACAACAAAAAAGGTTGAGAATCACTGTTATATATGGAAACTTAAAATGATTTTTACACAATCCAAGATATATTTTGCTCAGACAATATATTAACTAAAAGCAATGCTACTTTTATTGAATATTATAATTTTTATTAATTATACTAGGATGGTAACCCTGTCCACTTTAGAACGGATCAATCCCTATTGTATGAATTATACAGCTGAGCATACTCATTACTAAAATGACAAATCTGTCTTTAGGGCTTGTATAAAAACATAGTCTATACTCTTGATCTTGTTTTTTTATTTTGAATTTCATACAAAACTCTACACTTTTCTGCATTTGGACTTAAATTCAAAATTGGCTATAAAAATGCAATACATCCGCACGTTTAATTATTTTTGCACGTTCATGCTAATCCTTACCATCTTCATAAACGTAACTTTGTCCAAACTGTGGTTTTGCTCATTTCATTGTAACGCTGTATATATATATATATATATATATATATATATATATATATATACAAAGTGTAACTAAACTCAGCGGCAAATTTGTAAGGGGTGAGAGTACGCATGAAGACCAACAATAGTAAATAGAAAACTTAGGATCCAAACGTCTTCCGAAGGAGATAGGTCCCATTAATGTTTAGGGCCCGAAATTTCAAGTGATTATAAAAAAGGGAAAAATGGACCGATTCATTAGCGGTTTTCGCTAAAATTATTCTTTTTATTAGTATCTTCTTGAGAAATAAATTTTACAGATAAATCTAAAAAAAGAGGGCGCTTTAGACTTTGAAGTAACGAACAACTATTTTTTACTGTTATTTCTTATATCACATTAAATGCTTTCAAAAGCTTAGACTTAAACTGAAATTTGTAGCTCAAAATTTGAATAGTTGAGAGTAGTTAAGTAGGGCAAACTCGATTGTGTTCAGTAGGTGAAATTTGAACTCACTTCCTCCCCTGGACACAACCCAGTTATTCACAATCTTCGATTCTCGGTCGTAACTAGGCAGGAACTACTACCTACTAAACGCAAAATAAACGAGAAAGGGATGACAAAAATTAAAAAAATTTCGTAATAGACTTGAGTAACTTCTATGCTTAAAATAAAAAAACAATAAAAACAATTTGATGTACGCAAGTAGTGCGTATGAATGAAAGTTGAATGAATGCTGACACGTAAAAATGGTACACGCAAGAATTTCTTGCGGAATCAGAAAAACTACTCGAAACAGCGCCCACCACCAAAGATGCAGGCCTCACACCGCCGGCGGAGGGACTTTCGAACTTTAGCAAATACCCGGGCATTTCCCGGATATCGCCTGCTACCACGGCAATCTTCGCAACCAGGGCCTCATCGGAGTCGATTGGACTGGCGTAAACAGTACTCTTCATAAGGCCCCAGATAAAGAAGTCTAGGTAGGAGAGGTCAAGCGAGCATGCCGAACAATTTACCGGGCCACCCCGTCCAATCCATCGCCCTGGATATGCTGTATCCAATACACTTCGCCCATCTGCGCTGAAATGCGGAGATGCTCCGTCATGTTGGATGCACATACGAGCTTATATTGGCTGGAACACTTTGCAGTAGAACTTTACATCTTACATATAGTTAGCACCATATATTGTTAAATCCTTGTGTACAAATACACACTTGCATACAAATTGGGTGATTTGCATAATCGGGTATTTTGCGGGTGAAATTACTCTGTAATAAGTAACTTTTTTTTATTTAATTTCGTCTTCCCTCCCTCGTTTATTTTCCGTTTAGTGGGTAGTAGTTGCTTTCTAGTCTACGACCAAGACTCGAAGATCGTGAATAACTGAACTGTCCAGGAAAGAGGCGAGTTCATATTTCACCTCCTGAACACAGTTGAGTTTGCGCTACTTAACCACTCCCAACGATTCAAATTTTGATCTCAAAATTTAAGTCTAAGCTTTTGAAAGCATTTAATGTGATAAAAATAACAGTAAAAACAGTCAGCTGTTCATTACTCCAAATTCTAAAGCACCCATTATCGACATTTTTTTTTTAGATTTATCTTTAAAATTTATTTTTCAAAAAATACTGACAAGAATAATTTTAGCGAAAAGCGCTAACAAATCAACCAATTTCTTTTTTCCTTTTCTTTTAATCATTTAAAATTTTGGACCCTAAACTGTAATGGCTCCTATCTCCTTCGGAAGACGTTTGGTATCCTAAGTTTCCTATTTACTGTTGTTTGACTTGATGTGTACTATCATCCCTTAAAGCTTTGCCGCAGAATTTAGTTACACCCTGTATAGTTGCTTTTATTAACTATACGTTATGTATAAATAAATTTATTACAACATCTCTCTCAAGCGCTAAAAAACTTATTGTATGGAGAGAGATAATTGCTGAATTATAATATATTAAAGAAATGATAGTAACAGCATATGTTATGGGAGTGTATTCTACATTAAGGGGTTGGCAACTTAATGAGTGAATTTATTAAATCATATAAATCAATATGAGGGCTACTGGTGACAAATTTAAAATCTTGGTCAAGTGACGAGAGTGACGCCTGATATGGTACTAGGTTTCTGATTTCGCGGGTATTTTCCATTCCCGGAATTTTGGAATGGAAAAACGTATTCATTTCTGGGATGCTCAGGAATACATCACATGAAAACATGTAGAAATGCAATACGTTACCACTCGATCACAGGTTTCTTTTACTGTAATAACAGTTACTATAAACAAGTAATATTAAAAAATTAAGTCAATTCCTACTTAGATCAACAGAGAGAAATTTCATTTTAGCTAATTTTTATTAAATAGTTACAATTAATATACATATGACAGAATCACAACATTAAGTGGTAATTGTATTTTATTAATGATGATTAAAGTATCTCGTATTGTTTTCCAAAACAAAATCGTGTACATAAAATTTCAGTTCAAATGATTTTTTAAAAACGTGAGGAAAAATAAATATTTTAAAGTTTTTGCACAAGCTGCCAAAGGGTCGCTAAGTCGCCAAAAATAATGCCAACGTAGCTGTATTAGTAAATCTTTGAATAATTAGTTTTAATCAATTAATTTTTTATTAATTGTTATTAGAGATTACTGTATTGTTATCTAAAATAATCATGTATATAAAATTTCAGCTCAATTGAGTGTTTTAAAATGTATTTTATTAACGATTGAAAATTTCACCAAGATAAATAAATAAATATATAGAGAGAGAGTATGAGTTAATAGTGTAGAATTGAATAACAGTTTTTGTGTGATACCAAAAATATTTAAAATATATATCTCTGTGTAAATGAACGCTAAAATGTGATTTAATTTTTGGTATTACTCTTATAAGTGGATAGAAAAATATATAACTCGTAAATATTCCATAAATTTTCAAGTATACTTCGTGGGTTCATCTGTATTTACTTTTGATATGACTAATGGAAAAGGGGGAAATTTTAAACACCAAGAAAAAAAATAAAATATTTAAACCTAAAATCATTGACTGTTATTTTAATTATTATACATGTTATAATGTGGACTTAATGTTTTAATTACTCAAAAATTTAATAATTATATTGGGGAGAATAGTGAATAAAATGTTAAGAATGTGTTGTTGGTCAGTAAAAGAAAAACTCTATTACTTCTAAACCTCTTATTAATAGTTCATTCCATTAACCAACTTAATATTTGTAGAGAGTGTTAATTTCTTTAAGAGGACTTGGTACCCCAAAATTACCAACGTATCGTTTTATTTTTATTTAATCTTATTTTTTTTTTTTGCATTATTATCTTCCGATTGATATATTATGTGTGCAGGTCGGAAAGTTAGAAGTTGAATAAAACTTCATTTGAAAACAAATTAGGCAATTCAGTAAGTAAAAAAAAGTAAGTTCAGTAAGTTTCAGTTAGTAAAAAAAGCTAAAAAAAGAGTCTATTTTATAAAGAGAAATAATAACTGTAAAAAAATGTGAAATATGTAAAGCAGAATATTTTCGAGGCAATACAATAATGTAATTTTTTCTTCTTTGCAAAATGTGTGCATATACAATTTTGAATTAAGGCATTTTATATTAATAATTTCAGTTCTTATATTCCTGATTTTTGTCATACAAATGTAATATTTCAAAATTATGTGAAGAAAAAAATTAAACTTTCTGTCGTGACAGAAAAAAGTTTTTTAACATTTCTCTTAAATTTTCAAGTGCAATTAATAGCTTCTTAAAGTTGATCATTTTATAAAATGTATGGTTTGAAAAATACGAAAATACAATTATTTTAAAGAAAAATATATATAACTAATATCTTAAAGTGGTATTTTAAGTTTATTTAAGCTCATTATAATTTTTTTTTGTACAGAATTATAAACGTTTAAGTGGATTTTCTCAGTTTGAGTTTTTCGAAACATTAGTGCATTCAAAATGCTACTCCTTCCACAACTGTTCACCAATCACTTTCATTTTTTGTTGTGCGCTGCATATGAAGCATGTAACAAAATTAGGGATCCATTTTGCTTTAAACTGAATATCTTTTTTTTTAAAAAAATTAGAATGTAAGAGAATTTGGCTTTTTAGTTGATTTTCAGCATGCATATCAACATTTTATTATTTTTCTCAAAACGAATAAAATTATTGTAAATTCTATCCTCAAGTTGTTTGTAATATCCATAAGAATATTACAAAAAAAAATTCAGGTCAAATAATTAATAATTACAGAAGGAGTAGGAATGTAAAAATTCTCCAAATTTTCTTCAAAAATTTTAATTTTTAAAATTGTGTGAATAATATGAGAAAATTTCATCTCGTATCATTTTATTGAATAGAAACACTATATAAAAATGCTAAAATATAATTTTTAAATACATAAAGAAAGAAAGTAGGTCAAAGGATACCAAGTCCTTTTAAGACACATAATTTGTTATTCTTGTAAACATTTCTTAAAAGATTCTTAATACCTAATTATACTCTTAATTGTTCTTCATAATCAACATTCATTAATTTTACAAGATACGCCAAAATAGCTCTCTGTATTTAACGCTGTTTACAAAATGTTATACGAAACCTTTGAATAACTGAAAATATAGGTAAATATCAACAAAATATCCAAACGATATTTTTACTAAGTTTCTTATTTTAGGTCAAACGAAAAGGCTGGATTATAATATGCATTTGGTATCTTAAGAAATGTATACAAAAATTAACTTTCTCCACCCCTCCATATTATAATTACTGAAATAAAATTATCGCTTGAATTAAAAATATTTCTTCTGTTAGCTTTATAAGTTAAAAGTATTATGTATCAATGTGATCACGAGTTAACCTCTATAGATCATGAACTGAGCATGTGCACAATGAATGTTATCTATGGTATAAGAACTTATGACTTTTTAATTAAAATTAGTAATACTGTTTCGGCCCAGCCGATTAATCTACCCGTGTCTAATGAATATATTTGTTGTTTCAAATGAATTGTTTGGCTTTTTCGATCAAATTGATGTCAGGAATGACACTTGGCGAAATTGGCTGTCATTTTTTGACAACAACTAATCGGGTGCCAAACTATTGATATGTAAGGATATTCGTATGGGAAATTAGTAAAAAACTTCAAATAAAATACGTTCTTAAAAGATTTTTTATTGGAGATTCAGTCAAAGAAAAAAAGAAAATACTTTTAATTCTATGAAATAAAAGTTTATGCATTTATTCATTAAATAAATATTTTTTTTTTGTAAAAATTGTAATTTTTTTTTTTCTGATGAAACAAAAATTTTTTAAAAGTTCACTAAAAACGCAAAACCGTTATCCACTCACTCATTTTCAATTAAATAAAACCATATTTTGCCTGTCTAATTCACTTATTCCCCACTATCAATACCTTTTTTAATCTTACTCCAGACTTAAGCATGACCGCCACATCAGTCTACACAATTAAATTTGCAACGATTTCTAACCGTAATAGCTGCTAACTCACAGTTTGAAACAAAATGGTTTTCGCACTTGTCTGCAGAAGTGCATAAATGGCAACCTGAGGAATCTACGCTGCTGTTTGTAAGAAGATGCAACACCATGAAAGAATCATCAGAATTAAATGAAATTTGCAGAACAAATATCAATTATAAAGGGTGTTTTTTTTAGAGGTATAGAACTTTAAGTTGCAATAAGACAACGATGTATTATTCGATTGACATGAATTTTTTTTTTATTCGAAAGATAATAAACCCAACCTTTTTATCGCAGCGGACTGGTCAATGTTGTATAATTTTACAGTGGCTCACTGAGGGAGGACGTTGAATGCTTATGTTTTTAGATTGTTTTGATTTAATGATTTTATTTTGATTGTATTTAAATGTGCTTTCAGAATAAAATATAGCTGCACCAAAAATGAATATAAAGTGATTTTCATAAAAAAAGTGGCCCCAAACCGAGAAAAAAAATATGCCACAGTAAATGAAATGGAAATAATTTAATGTTTTTTGTGGACCAGTAGTATCTTATCCACGGACCGGGGGTTAGGACCACCGCCTTAGACGACTGAGACAAAAGGAAATAATTATCTCACGCCATAAAATATTTTTAAAAACATCGCTCAATTTAAGGGGCGCCTATTCGTATTTTAGTGTCGTCCTTTCACAATTACCTTAACATATATAATGACGCTATTCATAAAAATAAATAAAAAAACACATTATGCCTAAAATTTATCTTAATCTTCTCTGTTACAATAATTCAAGACCCGTTAATGTACAATAAACTCCAAATATTTGCATTATTTTATTAAATTCATTATTTTATTTTATAAACTTTTAAGGAATGCATGTTGGCAATACTTAATTCAATTATTTGTAAATCGTGAACGAATATAACATGTATTCTCTAACTTACTAAATTTTCTAATGAAAATAAATAATAAATATATATATATATATATATATATATATATATATATATATATATATATATATATATATATATATATATATATATATACATAGAGTTTCCGCACTTTAATGTTTGGATGTTACTTAATTTAATTTTACATACTGTATGCATGCATATATGATTTGGTAATGATGCAGTATAATTTATATCAATATTTATGTAATAATTAATCAAATTAGATAAATATATACATAATACATTAATTCATGAAAATACAATTTCTGATATGAATACATTTATGATATGAAATTTCGAAATATATTCTGCTACACACGTGCTTGTAGTTTGTATTTAACACGCAACCTTTTCCTCTTTAATAATTATAAGTCATCTAAAGGGTGTTTTTTTTAGAGGTATAAAACTTTAAATTGCAATAAAACAACGATGTATTATTCGATTGACATGATTTTTTTATATTCGAAAGATAATCTTGTATCATTACATTTTAAATATGATCACAAGGCGTAGATTCGTCGAATGGGCCCAAAACGAGATTGCCGTTGTTCCCGATTTTCATAAGCGAATTTTGTTTAGCGATGAAGCGCACTTCTGGTTGAATGGCTACGTCAACAATCAAAACTGCCGCATTTGGAGTGAAGCTAATCCAAAAAAGTGTAGGTCGAAACACCGTTACATCCAGAAAACTGACTGTATGGTGCGCTTTATGGGCTGGTGGAATCCTTCTTCAAAAACGATGAAGGCCACAACGTTACAGTCAATGGTGATCGGTATAGAGCCATGATTACTAACTTTTTCATTCCTGAATTAAACAATCATGATGTCCAGGAGCTGTGGTTCCAACAAGACGGCGCAACATGTCACACAGCTTGTGCCACAATCGATTTATTGAAATACACGTTTGATGACCGCCTTATTTCACGTTTTTGACCTGTGAATTGGCCTCCAAGATCTTGTGATTTAACACCGCTAGACTATTTTCTGTGGGGCTATGTAAAGCCATTGGTATATGCGGATAAGCCACAAACGCTTGACCATTTGGAAGACAACGTTCGCCGTGTTTTTGCCGATATACGGCCACAAATGTTGGAAAAATCATCGAAAATTGGACGTCCGGATTGACTACATCCGAGCCAGCCGTGGCAGTCCTATGCCAGAAATCATATTTAAAATGTAATACCACAAGATTATCTTTCGAATAAAAAAAATTCATGTCAATCGAATAATACATCGTTGTTTTATTGCAATTTAAAATTCTATACCTCTAAAAACACCCTTATTATACTTATCACATTGTTTTCAAATATATAGAACACAATAACATACATAACCTACATAAATTTTCGAAAATTATATACGAAATGAATTATTTTATCTTCAGCAATTTATTTCAATCGAAATGGTATCGCATTTATTTTCCATAGAAAATAGACGTCAGTAAAAAGAAACCCTATATTATCACGAATTTTATCAAATGAAAATTAGCAACAAAAACTGTCAAAAAGAATATTAAAAATTTATTCTGATTTGAAAGATAAAAATTATATCAATATACAGTAATGCCCCACCTGAACTTACGCGATATGTGGAACTGATTGGTAGCTTCGTAAGTCGAAGTTGCGTAAAAAAGTCGGAGTATGATTTTACTTATATGTTTTTTACAAATAAATTATTTTTATTTGGCGTCGGAGACGAAAAAGAATAGTAATTTAGGAGAGAAAAGTTTAAGAAAAATAAATCTTAAATAATACAAGTATAAAAAAATCGCAAACCGAAGTTATTTTGATGCAGAATTTCATCTACCGGCTCAAATACTGCCTCGAATCCTCGCCTGCCAAAATATGCTCAAAAGCATGCTAATAATTGTTTTTGAAAAAAAATACTATCATCATTGGAACTTATATTTTCTAAAATTTGTAGACCTATTTCAATTTCATTTTGAGGCTTTCTGTAAATTTACAACAACCATTTGATCTTATGATTGAATTGCGTCTACAGACACAAGTTCTCTTCAAAGTCCTTGCCCTTGCTCATGCATTTCTATGAGATCATCAATTGTCTGCTCCTGATTGTGGAAATCCATCAGTTCTTGAACGTTATCACTATCCACTTATACATTTATTTGCATGCTATAAGTTCGACAACACTTCTTCAATTTTACCAATTATACCAATTTTATCCCTCATTCGAGACGAATCGACAAGATTTGATAACCGCTTAACTCCAAGTTTGCGTGAGTCGGGGTAGCGTAAGTCGATGTACTACTGTATATGAAATATTTTATTTTTCTGAAATTAAAAATATATATTTAAGATTTCAAATCTAAGTTATATTAGATATTACAACTCCTAAAGAAAGCAAATAATAAAGAAAAATAGTTCTCATTAAGAGATAACTTGTTAGAGTTTTATACAAAAAAGATTCGATGTACAAATGGTTATCAAAGAATAAAAACGCCTTACTTTTTATAAGGAAGCCTTTATTATAATGGTGTAGGATAGCCTTTAGCATGTAATACCGCTTGGATTCGCCTAGGAATCGATTCATACAAGTATTGAAAGTGTTTAGAGAAATATTGTATTATTCTTTATGGAGATATTGTGAAAGTTCTGGGACAGAAGCCATTGGAGGATATCAATTTCGTATTGAACGCTCTAAAATTGACCATAATGGTTGAGGTTGAGGTCGAGTAAACGTGGGGTCACACAAGGGTGTAGATGTTTTTCCTTCATCCTCGTGTTCATCAAACCATGATTGGACAATATCCCTTGCATAAATAGGCGCATTAACATTCTGAAAATTTCATCTCCTGAATGAAACAAACTTTTGCATCATAGGATGGACCTGGTCAGCTAAAATTTATCTATACCCTCTCCAGTGATACTTCCTTTCAGGGGTTATTATTGGTCAGCATAAGACCACGGCTGTTCAAAATCATGACAGATCCACCTCTATGCTTGTCTGTTGGAAGGATATAATCACGGACATACAATGGTGCATGTGTCACTCAAACGTGAACCCGTCCTGTTGTATGGAAAGAAGTGAAAGACACGGTTCGTCAGGTCATGTTACTTTCCTCCAATTTATAAATTGACCATGTTTTGGGAGTGTAACACAACTGTAGACGATCTTTGTCATTGACTTCTGTGACAAATGGCTTCGGAATTGTTGCTCTGCGGTAAATGTTCTGTTTAGGGAAGGTGTCTTCTAACTGTAACCACTGTAAAGAACTGAAAATTCTGATGTTAATTGAGCTATACGATCACTTTTTGCAAAAATCAAAACTTACAAAACTTTAATAAAGCTACCGCATATTTCTAGAATATATACATTTCTTTTTATAAAAAAAATGCCTGTCGCTTTTATTCATTGATGTTCCTTTATTTTTATAACCACCTGTATATTTGCTCTGACAAATGAAAACATCATGCATATTAGGAATTCAAAGAAAAAAAGTATTTTTTTTTTCATATTGATGGAAACCTCCGTTTTCTATAGCATCGTCTGGAAAAACAAGTCTTATGGAGATCTCACAGCATGAACACATAACAAGTAATACGCAAAAAGATAATAAATAAATAAAAAGTCAATTCCTACTTCGGTCAACAATTTTTTTTTTTTATTTTAGTTACTTTTATTAAATAATTACAATTACTATAAATTTGTATATACATATCACAGAGTCACAACATTAAGTGGCAAAATAGAAAAAGCGATTTTCCTTGTAATTTTTCATTTTTCTTTCTATGAAGGTGGATTTAAATTTTTGTTTGTTACTTTTTACATTCATGAGTCGTAATTTAATTATTCCAATTATTTATTTAATTCTTAATTTAATTATTCCAATATTTTATTGGAATAATTAAATTTACGTCACATTCGTGAAACTTAATTATTCAAAAAAATAGTATAGTAAAATATAAATCACATTCTCTCAGAAATTAGGCTATCATATGTGGGATTCGAACCCACGACCTTTGGATTAGAAGGGTCCAACGCGCGCGCGCTATCCATTCTTCTACAGAGACATAACGAGCGATTTTCCTTTTTTATATAGCGTGTTGGACTATTATTTTTGTTTGTTACTATTAATTAATTAATTTAATTCCATGAATGAATTGATATTTGAAAAACTGTGTTAACATCCAGTATCATCCACTACAAATTTAAAAAAATTTATTTGTACTTGAATGGATCAATTGAAAGTATTTTATTAACAATTCAAAAATAATATATATATGTATATATATATATATAATCAAATATATATATATATATATATATTTATATGTATGAATATATATATATATATATGTTTGTATATATATTTATGTATATATATGTATATATATATGTATATATATATGTATATATATGTATATATATATATGTATATATATATATGTATATATATATGTATGTATATATATATATATATATATATATATATATATATATATATATATATACAAGTTATTAGATTAAAAGATAATCACATGGATCACACTTGGTAATGGATTTATGCAAATATATTACAAACAGATTAAAAATAAAAATAGACTCTAAGGAGGTTTATAATATAGAATATTGTACTTTTCTATACATGAATAAATCATATAATGGGATACAATTTTCTGAAATATTTGGGAAACACATGGATTTATTCCCGATGAAAATGTTAATAAAAACGAGCGTTCAAGTATAATGAAAAAATTAGTAGATCAATTTTTAACTATAATAGTATTAAGGAATTGGTAGATAAAGAATGTGGTTGCAATGAATACAAAATTACGTAGACGAATATCATGGGCACGTAATAACTGGCAACTTAGAAATAGTACAGGATCACACACAGAAATTAAGAGAAATTATGAGCAAGGTACTGGTTATCGATTGACAATTTCAAACAGCCACATTTAAATGTGAGAAAACAACTATCAGAAGATATTAATAAATTTATTCGTAAATGTTGCAATTAAATATAATTTACCTACTCAGGCTTTTAAAGAATATGGTTTTCTATGTCCTCAGGACTTAATGAATTTTAATTTTAGAACAAAAAATGAAGATTGTTATAGAAAAATTAAGGGACCAATAGAAAACTTACAAAAACACTTTGTGATTGTTTTTATGTAGATAAAGTCCCAGGAAATTATGCAATTAAGTGTAAATATTATTATAGTAATTAATGAATGATCATATACAAAATAATGCATATGATGTAAGTAAAATTTAGTATGAAAGAAATTAACAACAGATTATTGGCATTTGCAAACAATTAAATATTTCTAGCAATAAAATTATATATCCCCATATATTTCTGACTCCTAAATTTCATAAGAATCAATCAAATTCCGCAGTAACAAATGGGTTCAATACTTATATATCAAAATCGGGAAGAATTTTACAGACCATATTACAAGATACAATAGACAAATTTAAGGATACTTCTATTATAAAAAACAGCCATGATGTAATAAAGAAAGTTGATCAACAAGAGCTATTTTCTGTGAATGGGTTCGATTTCGAAGATTTATTTAACTCCATTAAAATAGAAGATATAATTCAGGTACTTTCAGATGCATATGAGAAATATGATTTGAATAATTACATTATTAGTTTTGAAAAGTTCAATACACTTATTATTCGTTTTGTTATACAGGGAGAACTTCATTATTTTTTGATAACAAACTTTATAAACAAATCAAAGGATTGCCTCAGGGTGGCCCAGCCAGTAATAGTCTCGCTAACCTGTATTTACACCATTATGAATCAATTCGAATAAAAGGAACCCTCTTTGCCTCTTATTAAGATACATAGATGACTTAATTGTTATAGGTCATGATAGGGAATTTAAAACCTAACATTAATTTTTATCCAGAATACCTAAAATTAATACAGACGAATTTTAACTCAAACAAAGTTGAATTTTAGATTTGGATTTAACTATTATTGACAACAAATTATATAGCAATATTTTATGATGAAAGGGAAGCATTTTTAAATTCAATGTCATAAAGATACCAAACTTCAATAGTTGTCTACATATATCAGTATTTAGAAATATAATTTTAAATTTTCTGATGAGAAATAATAATTTAACTACGCACACAATATTGATAAATTCAAAAAATATTCAGAAATTTATATTATGTTGCATACAAAATGATTATCCCATCAACTTCCTGAGAAAATATATATAGATCAGAAATATTTCTTAGATATTTTTAAACTCGTAAATGCACAAATCCACCACACAACATTGGGTCCACAAAGTCCAGCTTGTTAGTGGTCCAGCTGTGAAGAATTTTG
>BMAU01003251.1:0-56941 GCA_019973935.1 Trichonephila clavipes
AATCTGCAATTTTTGATGTATCTTTTACCACGCTATGACTCGAATTAAACGTGAGAAGGGGAGGATGCAGAATACGGCTAGCTATGATTTCAACAAATAGCTGCCTTGACTTGATGTTGAGACATTAGTAAGAACGGTGGATGATTTCTCCTCACATTTCACGTCTTCTTCACAGGAAGTCGACAAATCAATTGATGGAAAGTGTAAAGAATCCCTGACTTTAGCCACTGTGTGGCCCAGACCACAGTTTATGAACTTTTAGCTTGAAGCTGCAATACCTCAGCTTTGAGCACAATCGGCAGGGATTTTCTTGACTCTTCACATGATGCCAGGATGCTTCAGAAGTCATTTTTGAATTCTTGAGATTGGCAACAAAGATTTTCCATCTGCTGGGAGATGATTCCAGCCAATCCAAAACAATTTGGGAGTCTGAGAAAAGAAATGACTTATCGATTTGAATTACTTTTCTCAGAGATTCTAACACAACAACGTAGAGTTCAGAAAGAAGCAGAGCTGCCAAAAAGTTCGAGTCTGGGTAAGGTTATTCGATTTTACAGGAGCTACTCTTGTCTTAGATGTTATCATTGAAACATGGACTTTTCCGGTAACCAGCTCAGTTCTTAAGTAAAAACAGCAGCGTACGCACGCTGGGAGCATCTAAAAACCTATAAGAAGAACTCGCTTTGCTGTAGCGTCTTCTGCAAGGTATCTTGGAATCTGAATCTCTGCTAGGTGCTTTGCGTTTGATTCTTGAATTGCGTCCATGATTCGAAAATGCAGTCTGTGACAGGATCATCCCAAAGAGATGTTTCTTTCCAGATATCTTGCATCAGGATCTTCAACTGAATTGTCGTTGGGGACAGGAATCCCAAAGGATCAGGCAAACTTAGCGATGGTGGATAAGAGTTGCCGTTTGGTTGGCCTAACTGTTTCATTTGGTGGACTTATGTTGATTCTGAATGTGTCTTCCTTGAATTCCATATGATTCCAAAAAATTTTCATCAAAATCCTCTTCATGTTCAGAGATCCCGAAGAACTCGTAAATTCTGTAGGTAATGATTCCAGCACCACGAGATGATTCATTGCATTTGCCCATTTTCGAATCGGGAAACCTCCTTTCTTCATGAGTTCGGATTACTTGACTTTACTAATTTCTTGGCGCTTCTTCTTTGTTCCTGTTATAAGATCATCTACATAGAAGTCCCTCTAGAGCAACTTTAGATGCTCTGGAAACTTGATTTCTCTTCAGCTAGCTTTCTACTGAATTGAAAGTTCTAATGGACAAATATGGAGCACAAGCTGTCCCATATGTTGCAGGGTGAGTAATCGATACTCTTCTAACGATTCTTCAGGTATCTCCCTCCAGAATATTCGTTGAAATTTACATCATCTTCATTAACTAGAATTTGCCTAAACATCTTTTCTATATCGCCTGTTAAAGCAATCCTGTGACATCTGAATTTTTAATAGAATATTAAATAGTTCATTTTGTAACTTGGGGCCTGTATGAAGAATGTCATTTAAGGATAAGTTCGAATCCAGTTTTGGCAGAAGCATCAAAGACTACCCGTAACTTTGTAGTCTCGCTCTGTTCCCTAACAACTCAAAATGGGGTAAAAAAAACACTTAGAAGATGGTTTCGAAAGTTCTGAATTCGGGACAAGTTGCATATGGCCTAGATGTTCATAATCTTTCATGAATTTTACATATCTATCTCTTAACTCTGGATTGGCCTGAAGGCGCTTCTCCAACGAGAAGAATCGTCTCTTGGCTTGGACTTTAGAATCACCCAATGCATTGTCGTTTTTGAAAGGAAAGACTTACAACATATCTACCATCACGATTTCTCCTTGTGTGATCGAGGTAGAATTTTTCGACTCTTTGATCTTCTTCTGAGAGGTTACTAGCATCTGGAATTGACTCAACTTCCCAGAATTTGGCTATTTGATTTTGTAAGTCAAGCAATGCATGGCAATTGATTAAAGACATTACCTTTCTTTTCGCTCTGACAGGCTGTGGGAACTTTTCCAGAAAGCAACCAGCCTAACTTGGAGTTTAGAGCAGATGGTTGATTTTTAGTCCCAGATATTTTCCATACAGAATTAAATCAAAGAATACATCAGCTCCCAGAATCATATCGACAGGTCGACTAATATAAAACGAAGGATCAGCCAACTGTAGTCCATTAATGTGAGGCCAATCGAATTTTGAAACTATGAAGTTAGGCAAATTACAAGTGAGTTCCTTTACTACTAAAGCATTTACGGCAAAGATATCCTGACTAAAATGAGGAGAAAGTTGAAGTTCTACTCGTTTTTAGTAGCATAGGCAGCAACTTTGTTATCTAAATCCAAAATAGTATTTTCTGACTCATAAATGGAAGGTTTAAATTTTTGAGCATGATTCTGTAATTAGAGAGGTCTGAGACCCGGCCATCAATCAAGGCTCGACAGTTTACATACTGTCCTTGACTATTCTTAACTCTAACAATGGCTGTAGAGAGCAAAATTGAATTGGAATAATTCATTGTCCGCAAGGCAAAAAACTGTTCCTGAGATGTAGCCAATGGCTGAACTACATTCTGGTCACTAGTAGCAGCTAGATTTTGGTTTGAATTACTAACAGGGATTTCTAGGACTACTTTGGAACTGGTGAAGTACGGTGTGATGTCTTTGCTTGCAAGCACGACAAGAAGTTGTAAATTTGCATGAGGAAACATTGTAGATTCCCTCGCAGACAATTAAAGCATAACTTTGACTTTTAACAAAATTCCAGCGATTATTTATATTCATCTTTAAAAACTTATCACATCTATGTAATGAATGAGAGGAAAAACAAAGTTTACATGAGTCATCTGACTCTACAGTAGTTTTAAGTGAATAAGGCTTGTGGAGATACTTTATTTGATTTTCGTTGAGTGGTGTAATTTTGATACCTTGAAGACTTCTGGCCTGCTTTTCAAGAAATGAAAGAAATTTATTTAATGAAGGAAAATTTTTTATCTTTCAAGGGTTAATTCCATTTGGCTTTGATAGAAATCTTCCAACCTATCTTGAAGAGAAAATACTAATAAGAAGTTCTACCAATTGATTGCATTCTAATCTAATGTTTTAAAATTTCTGAGTACTTCATTACAAACGTCTATCATGGCCCAAATTGATGCTGAAGTGGGTTTAACATTTCTTAGAGAGAAGAACCTTTTGCATTGGGAAAATGCCAATTTCTCTGATTATCATACCGGATTCAACAGTGTTTCATGCTTGTTTATAATTTTCATGAGTTATTGCGAATCCTTTTATTAATCTAGAAGCATCTGAAGTGACAGCATTTGTAAATATTGCATTTTGAATATCTGTTAAAGATTCATTAAATCAATTGAACTAGAGAATAGATTTAAAACTCAAATCCAAGAGTTGAAGTACCTGCAAATTGTGGAAGATCATATTTTAAGGAGATTTATGTTAGAATAAGCATTCACTTTCGATTTATTTTTCTTCGAATTGTAGTTTGCTATTAATACTAGTCAAATATGACTCAGTTTTTTCAATGCCAAATCAGCTAAATCTTTAGAATTAGTAAAGTTTTCATATTCCACATCTTCCACAAATTCTTCCAAAACAGAAACTCATAATAATTGTCTTCTAATCTTTCTAGACATTTTAATATATTACATTTTAAGGCAAAAACTCTGAATATTATCAGATTCTATAACATTATCAACATTTTCAGAATACCTTTTGATTTCTTTTATCTGAGTTTGGAACACTAATGGTGTTTTGCTTTTTTCCTTTAGTAGGAGCCATCTTTTAAATAATAACTCAATGCAACTATAGAACTCAAATACAGCTTTTCAGAATTAGTTACTATAAATATACAGTCACTCAGAATAATAAACAAAAAATCTTTGAATTTACTAATTCAGATTTCTTGCATTTCAATTCACAAATAATAATAATAATAATTTTCGAACCACTGACATACGTTTCTTGACTCAAATAATAGAATAATAAACACATCAAAAGATTAAGAATTCTTTCAGGCGAATTTCATTTTCAGAATACATCTAGTTTCGATTATATAAGATCATTATCGTTTTTCGATTCTAGTAAGAATAATAAACATTCTACTTTCAGGAAATGATCTACTGAATTAAAACTTGATTTATGCATACATCAACAATGAATAAACATTCCTCACTGGTGGCTCCATGTTAGATTTGTAAGTTCATTTAAAAGTAAAATGATTGGCTTACCTTTTTTTTCCCGAAAGCTAAGTTTAAATAAACTCACCAACATTAATTCTGAAAATGAGAAACAATAGATGACTCCTTTTGGGGATTTTCTTGAGATTTATTCGACTTGAATTCACACCACAAAATTAACCATCTTTATTCGATTTTCGAACTGACTCAATTCGCCTAAAAATGGCGTTACAGAAAACAGATACATATTTTTAAAGTCTTTGTCGTGGCGCCCTCTGTTGACGGTAGTTGTAAATAAAGTCCATAGGTCATTCTCTAGAATATGTATTCAAAAACACTTGTACAAAGTTTCACTTATGTACCTTTATTAGATTTTAAGATATCATGTTTGAAGTTACGACATTTTATCAAAAAAACAGTTTTGAGAAAAAACACATTTAAAGAATTTAAAAGACATAACTATTACAAAAATAAATAATATTACCTAAAATGCTCAGATTTATATGTTACACCTTCATGTTTTTCAGTATTAACAACTTTTCTCTCTTTTAATAGCTCGAATTTTTCTTGTAACTTTTGCA
Organism: Trichonephila clavipes; assembly: GCA_019973935.1. Classification (NCBI taxonomy): domain Eukaryota; kingdom Metazoa; phylum Arthropoda; class Arachnida; order Araneae; family Nephilidae; genus Trichonephila; species Trichonephila clavipes. Next base: position 4,783 of record BMAU01003251.1, read on the forward strand.
CTGGGCAAAGAGTGTCGTTTTTGAGTCCTCGATACGAGTTTGATCAATGGCTGCATAACCTCGTAAAGTGTAAGACCTAATTTTTATATCTAGGGCTTCTAATACAGATAATAGCCCTCTAAAACCTTTGTTAAAGGTTATTACAGCTATAAGATCCCAGAAAATGTTTGAAGTTCTACAAATATTTCTTTTGGAACTACGTTCCACAACATCCGTTGAATGCCTCATTTGCATTCTGAGTCTTCCCGTGAAGGCATTTCCTCAAAAGATTTTGATCACATAGCTGAAGATATGTCGGCTTAATTTTGTTAATAATACTCTTGGGAAGACCAGCATTTTTGTCGTAAAAAACACTTTGCCAGCAGATTTTGCTCGCTGGTAGGTGAGCCACACCAGCTCTCGGAGCCCAATGGACACTGGCCATGCATGGGATTGCTTTTACCCGGAACAACAATGATAAAGGCCGCAATCACAGCCCTTTGCATTTCTTCAAATTACCAATGTTGCTCCTAATAGCAATACCATAATAATTCTGAATTTTGTCTATAAATGAGTCAGAAAGTTTACCCTTACCTCCAAGTCCTTTTCCTTAGTTTTTATAATTCTCAGTTTGCTGCCCACTCTCTTTTAGATAATGCCCTATACACTCATATTTTTCTTACGCTATCTATTCCATAGATATCTTTAACAGCTAAATGACTTTTGAGTCGCCGTCACCATAAAATTCTACATATTGAAGTTTCCTGGTTTCACGGGAACACTCAAATAGTCTATATATGCTCCGACAGGCTCCATGCTTCCAGCTGATTCCTGATGATTGCACGAGCATTGGTGTTTCTTTATATGTTTACTTTTTCTGAACTCTTTGATGTGTTACAGTTTCTGCACCATTTCGACATCACTTCTAAATCCAGGACTTTGCCTGTGTCAATTGAAAGAACAGCGACACAACCATTTAACGATGAATGTCCCCGTCTTTGCCATGTACCTTCGACTGAAATTCCACATTCCGCAACATCTGAAGTGTTTTTCAGTTTTCTAACTTCATCAGCAGCTTCAATCATAGCATTCTTTGATACGACAGAACAACATTCAATATTTTTTTCACAAGATCTGTATGCAGCTTTTGACAGTGAAGGAATGTTCAAACTGGCACACAGTTTCTTCGAAGATGAATGGCCTTTTCCAATTATTCTCATTCCCCACACAAACTGCAAATTTATGTCGTTCATTTTATTTGATTTTCTTGTACTTTGAAAAGCATACACAAACATACAATTTTTGCACTTCAAAGTCATACCTGAAGATAATCAAAGATTGAATCTTCTGTCAACTGAAGATTCACTGACAAACAGGAGGGACAACACAAACAATTGAATACAGTACGTAGAATTTCCACATCAAAGATTCGATTCCCCGACATTTTATCATCTTTAGATGGAATATTTTCAAAAGAGACAGATGTGGTCTTCAACTTCTGCTCACTTACTGTTGGTACATCTAATGGCTTGGTACGTTCTGTAAAACGATTCCCAATAAATTTTCGCTTTTGCGAACGAGATTTATTCTTGCGATTTCCCATATCAAATAATAACGAGAATATTTTACGTAATATTAAAAATACTTTAAATGTTAAATTACGTGAGAAAAATAGAAAGAATTTTAGCAAAATGATTCAAGAAAAGCCACAGCAAAAACGTAAACAAGCAATACTTTCAAATGAAATCAGAATGATCGTTGCCACTTCTTCAAAACAAAATTCAATACTAAAACAATGGGGCTAAAAGATAGATCATTCTGCAAGTAAAATTATTCAATTTCAGATGAAAAGTTACATAAAAATACACAAAATATGAATACAGAATACGACTTCCGGTTTCGAAATCGCAGCTTCCGGTTGTTTTTGATGAATATGACTTGTTTTAAAAATGCTGTAACTTTTTCTAATTATCGTACTAACAAAGCAAGTACAGTTTTAGAAAGAAAATCGTTTGAATTTTTAATATTTAGACAAAAAATAAAATCGAACTTTTCGCCAAAATTGACGTTTTCAACGTAGTCGGATACCTTAATCCAGTTCCCAAAGACATTCAGCGTATATGGTCGCTTTTCCCCCTACAGCAGCACTGAACGTGTTAAGTATCATCGTGAGCTGCCAATGAAGGTGGTTGTGTCATCTACTTATTTATAGAACACATGTGATAGTCCACGACCTGTGGGTATCATCTCTTCATCATCCACGCGACCTAAGTTTGAAGAGATAAGAGACTGACCACTCTAAGATTCCATACTGAAATTAGTTCCTCTCTAAATATCTCAATTTATATTCAGCAAAAACTACACGAGTCTAGGAGGCTTATGATCTTGAGTGATAACACATAAAACTACAATTCTAAAATAACACAGTAAAACACTGAATCTATATTTATAGATGTTTTCCTAACTTACAAGAATCCGCTCTAGTATTAAAGTTTATTATTATCTATCTTACCGTTAAGCGATCAGTCCTTATAAAGTCAATATAATACTTAATCCAGCTTGATCCGGCAAATGGATAATCTTTGGGCTACGAACACACTTAGAACTCTCCTTCTTAGAACTTCACTTAACACTCACAGAACTCCCCTACCACTTCCTAAAACTTTCTCCTCTTAGAACCTCGCTAGCGCTTCATAGCGCTCCCTCCTCTTAGATCTTCCACGCAAATACTAAAGCTCCAATATGTACACATTCCTAATCTGTATAATCGCGTTCTCTTCTTGAGTTGGTTGGAAATAATTGTCATTCTGGCCCCAAAGATTTCCCAAGGGGGTTTTTAGTTAAAAGGCGCGATAAAGCCCCATCACATAAAGTCATACCAATTGTGAAAAGACGATTCTCCATTGTAGTTGTTGCCTGTAGTCCGTAAATATGTTTCTTTTAGTATGCGCGTCTTATTCTATAGTAAACGGAGTTACCTAAAATGTCTTTGGGGTCCACCGGTCGATCGCGATCGAATAAATGCATATGTTTGTCTTAGAGTATTAGGTTTTATGATTGGCGAACATGAAAACCAAATTTTATCTCGTAACCTAAAGAGCTATTTGAAAATTAAGTGCCGTGTACTCTTACGTAAAATTACGAATAATACATACTTTTAGAAATAAGTACACACACGAGATCAAGATATTTATAAAAACTCTCAGTTTTCGAGTCAATTTATTTGGCTGGAATTTTAATCAAGATCCATTAATGAATTAAAACAAATATTCAATGGAATAAAAATATTAAATATAGGAGCAAAAAAGTTATCTAGAAAAAGTTAAATTCTTAATGAAAAAGCGAAACATTTTAATTATACGTACCTGTCATTTAATATCAACTACATAAACATACAAAAATCTATAAGCAAACAGCAACAAAGAAAAATCGTAGAAATTTTCTCTGAAAATTTCGAAAAAAAAGTTTATTATAATGCGTCATTGAAAAACAATTGCCACTTAATGCAGATTGCAAAATTAAACAATTATAAAAATGTAATTAAAGTGTACCTGGATTCATTTGAGTTAATTTTTCCAGAATTAAATGTTTTGGATAATATTTTATAATTTTTTTTGTTACTATATATTTTAATAACTAAGCAAAATTTAGTTAAGTGCATTTAATATAAATCTGGTGAATTTTTAAACAAATTTTATTTTTTATAACTTAAAGGTTTTAATTTATTTCATATTTTTTTTCTTTTGTATTTAATGTAAAGTTTTGCACTTTGTAAGCAGATTATTTTTACTTTTTTCATTTCATTTTTATCGAGTGACTATCGTTTCGAAAATTTATTGGAGTATAAAAAAGTTTTGCTTGATTTAAATGCTTTAATTAAACTTAATGCTTATACTCGTGGACAGAATTAAAAGGAAAAGATTGAACACTTTGTTAAATTTTTGAAAAAAAACTAATGGATATATTTTAAAGAATTTTGCGTGAAAATATAATCATATAAAGAAATATTTGGGAGTTTGAGTCAGTTTAGAATGATTATCGACAAAGCTCAAAGTCTTCAAGTGTTTAAAATCCCTTTGTGATATCGAAATAAAAACGAGACGTACTTTGGAGGAGGATTTTTCTCACAACCAGACAAGCCATACGACGAGAGTGCAAGACGCATTTGAAGAGTCTCTGGGGCAGTCGAACTCACTTCTTCCATGAGGCGATTTTCCACTTAAGAATGGTTCTTGAAGAGAGACGAAGAAACATTGCTTTCCCGAGGACGTTCCAGACATGCTCTATTGGGTTAAGGCTAAGTGATCAAGCTGACAAACCCTTACTAACTTTGCAAATAATAGTTATCATATGTGTCCTTTATATATGAGGAGTTCAATTGGTCATGGATTCCTGTTAATAAATGGAAATTGAGAAACATTTGAACCCTGATAAATTGAACATAAGGCTCTAAACTCTTCTCTGTTTACCTCATAGTTGTCATAAAGCCTTTTTCTTAAACATATAGAAGTGTGTGGCCTTTCAAAATAATAGCCACAACATGGCCTTCCTAAGTTATCAGACCACCATAGCAGAGCAATATTCTCCCTGATGAAGGGTCTTGATGCTGTAGCCTAGAAGCGAAGGCCACGAAGTTGTGCCCGTAAGTTTGAGACCTAGTGTCAATGGAAATCTGTCGTGCAAACGGGTCAATACACGTTAAATCTTTCGTCGGTTAAAGTCCCTTTTCAATCGTTGGTGTTGTAGTTTTGTTTGGGTATTAGTTTAGTGTTGTCCTCATTATTTAAACGTCGTTCAAAATTACGAGGCCCATCACCACGTCCTCGTGATGCTTTACAATGCGAAAGTAAGCACTCCTTCCTCGCTGATGAATAAAGGCTATTGATGCACAACCTAGGCTCTCTTCAAATATATATATATATATATAATGTGAAGTTTTCATTCTAAATCTCAACCCACCTGTAAAAGAATGATGCACACCACTGGAATCTTGTACAGTGCACATATTTGCATCATGCTAAACGATCTCTGTTCAATGTAGATGTTGCAGTAAACACAACGGAAACGATATGTGTTCTGAGGAACAGTGCTCTCTACTGAAATTATCGGTTAATTTTAGAGAGTGGAAATCGTTGCCCAGTGGAAGCATAGAGCTATCTTATGTCTTGTGTCACCACGCGAAAAGTTCCCAATAACGATCTTCTTTCATCATAGGGCATGTAATTCCGTGTTTTATTTTTCAATGCCGGGATTTCGCGATTTCATTATCCAAATCCCGGGATTAAGATCGGACTATTTATTAAAAACAAACATTAGTATAGTTCAATATGTATAATAAAACTTAAAATATAATTAAAATTGGTTTAATATTGACTTTATTGAAGCAAATAAAAAAACCTAATTCATCACATAAACAAATAAAAAAATACATAATACAATTTTAAAAAAAAAGACAGCTCTTCATTTTTTGTGTTTCTGTTAATAAACTTTTAATAAACAAAGATTGTCTAGCGTTTTGTTGTTCAAACGGCTTCTTATTTTTGTTACAAACTGTCCTGCCAAAGAAAGTGTTTGTTCGGATTCTGTACGAGCGGGTGTTATCGTCATCAAATACGAGCATGTTCTTTTCAGGTAGTCAGCACGTTTCCCTCCATTTTCAAAAAAAAAAAAGAGACATTTCTTTTTGAATTTTTGATGACAGTGTCTCATAGACTGTATTGGTGCGTATGCCTCTTTGAAAACTTTATCTAGTTCTTTTGCTACACTTAATGGTTTTTGTGTTTAAATTGATCCAGTTATCGAATCAGAATTTGAATCAATTTCAAATGTTACCTTATTTGAAATAAAATATTCAGCTGCATGAGCTGTTAGTAATGCAATGGCATTTCAAGTGTTTCTAGTCTTTCGCGAAAAGGCCCGCTATTAATTAACGGCATTTAATTGAAGAATGAACCGTGACAAATATATACTTGAGATGTTTATATTATTGTGTAAGTATTGCAGTGAACAACTTAGATCTCTGCGACGTTCTCCATTACGAGAAATTACAGTGGCAGATATTTTTTTATTTATAGCATTTATAATTGCACAAAAAAATTCTGCGTACATATTCCATGCACAAAATATAAATTTTATAAGAACAAAATTCTTAGAAAATTTTGATAGGAAAAAAATTTTAAAATATAATTCAGACAAAAATTAAATCCCGGGATTTCAGGATTGGAAAAACCACTGGGATCCCGGGCCTGCAAACACTAACTCATCCCTATGAGTCTTGGCTCATATTGTACAATTATTCTCGGTATGGATGCTCTAAATTTGTTTTCGCAAATTACAAACGACCAAGTGCGTTTTCACTGAGTTTTGCCCCCCCATGGTTTTGAGTTTGACTCCAATATATCTGATACTTTGTAAAATTTGTGCAAATCTTGAGAGAAGCATCTGAAATGTTACGGGGATATAACGAGCTTAGAAATCACAGTATCTTTTTCAAGTACTTATATCATCTCTATAGTTACAGCTTAATATTGTTTTTCTTCGTTTACTACGATCATAATGAGTTTCTTAACCTAATAAATCCCAAAAAATAAAATTTATTTAAAGCTTTTATGCGTATTAATAATTAGGGTACCACTTTTCTTAAAATATTTTGTCTGAGCTAGAAAAATTTATTAAAAAATGTGCTATATTGTGATGAAATTGCTTTTATTCCTTAATTAGAGAAAATTGAATATTAACACCATGGGCGACCATCAAAGTAATTCATGCATTATTGCATCATAGATGAAAACATGTTGCACCCATTAAAAATTTCATCGTAAATATCAGAAATATATTAAACGAACGTCTAATAATAAATAAAAAAGAAAATTCGCAATTTGTATGGTTTAAAGCAATCCATTAAGTCTCGGATTATTTATAAAATTCAGTGTATGCATTAATTTTTGGGGGAATCAATCATCTATTTAATAAAATTGCTTTAATTAATTAATAATTTCATTAAGAGGAAAATTTCACTCAAAAACATTTTCACTGTTGAGAAAATTTCTGATTAAATTAGAGCATTTTGCAATTGAAAGAAATTTAATTAACAGGAAACGTAAGTGTTGAGCTTTCATGTATTAAAAGCATATATTTTATTACAAATCAGAAGTTAAATTATTTTAGCTACATTATTAATACATATTTACTTTAAGAATTAAAGTATAACTATAATAAAAAGTCATTGCCATTATTAATTAATAATATTTATTTATTAATTTATAAAGAGGAATTAATTCCTGATTTAAAGCTTTTCTTCAGAATGGGCTCAATTCATGACGGTCACATGATACAGACAAACATGTGTTCTCCATTGAACTCAAAATTGACATTTTACTAATTGTGCAAGTAATTCTATTTTAAAATGTCAAGTTTCATAATTGGGTAAAGATGTTTAAATGCTATAAAACAAAGTTTTCTCAAATACATTTTAGAATTATTAAAATAAGTTTTACTTTTTGGCATCCACTTTTAAATGAAATGAATTTTGTGCATTATTTGTGTAATTATTGTTGATAATTTTAGAGAAAGTTTCTACAAAGAGAAAAACTTGACAATAACAAAGCTTATGAACTAATTAGCGGGAAACAGATGATTGCTTTTAATGCGTGACTGTGACGTCACATGAAATTTTGAACTGATTGGCTAGAAACACGCAGTTGTCTCTAGCATGTGACCCGGACGTCACATGAATTGAGCCCATTTGGTAAACACTGTCTTTTATTAAAATCGCTTGCTATAATGCTGAAAGGAAAAATATTCTTCCTGAACTATGCAATATATATAAAAAAGAGAAGGAGAAGCATGAAAATGATTTTGTTTTAAAGATATTCTCAGAGTAAAAGAAGGTGCAATAGGTCAGAGATCCGCAAACTATATTTTTATCGCATATAACCCTAAGAAATGTAATAAAATACAATATAATAATCATCGTATGCATCAGTCTTAAGGTATCCAAACATGCTCGGAGTACTTTTTAACAAAATGGCATATTTAAAAATCCTAAATACATTTTCAGGACTCCATGTCAATAAATGTTGTGTTGGGTTTGAGGCTAATGCCACTGCCTGACGTAGTCAGAACGAAACCCACGAAATTCATCGTGGCAAGGGGCTAAAAGTACGCCTGTCATTGGCCTAGGCCTTGAGCACCATACAGGTAACAGTATGAATTAGTGCGGCGAAATTCCCCGAAGGAACGATAGATGGCAACACCGCCTATCTCCCCCTCCACAATTTTGGCATGGGGCTGGAAAGGAGGGAAATATTATCCATTCCCCTGCACTCGTGATTCAATCCACAAGACTTTCGAACCCACTGGTTTAACGAGAACGTACTCCGTGTGTACTCGGAGGGTATTTTTTGGCATCGGGCATCGAACGCAGGCCTTCCAGTCTGGAGTCTGATGCTCTAACCACCAGGATACCCTTTGGCCCTATACCAATAAATACTAATAGTTAACTAACCATATTTAAGATAAATTACCTAATGTTTACAAAATTCACAATTATAAGTAAAACTTTAGTAATATTTTTGAAAAAAAACTTCAAAGCTATTACAAAAAAAGTAGTACACTTATATTAGTAAAAGTATTACTAAAACGAATTAAATGCCTCTATCTAGAAAAATGTACCAAATTTTTAATGTTTTATAAAAAGTTGAAAATTTTACAGCTGATTGAGTAAACATTATAAGAAATGTGACATTCTCTATGAGACCATTATTTAAATAACAAGCTATAACTCAAAAAGAGTTCCTCGGAATAAGAAATGTTTTAGTACATTCTCTAGAAAATAACATAAATATCAGGTTCAAAAAAAAGTGTTACATAAATATATATGTAACATTTTGAGTGATCAGACTGGCCATGATAGGTTTTGAGCAATCAAAATGCTCACTTCTGGAAGATCGAAGAACAACTTCCGGTTTTTTTAACTTTATAAAATAGATTGGCCTTTTGGAAGCGTAAAAACAAAACAAAGTATGTTTTGTAAAGCCAAAAAATAGCTCTATTCAATAAAATAATAAACAAAATATCTGTCTTGACCGAATTTAGTCATTTTCAACTTGTTCGGATACCTTAAAGTCAGCACATTTATGATGTTGACGTAACTAACCCTTCCTCATCCTCCACAGATACTTCAGACATCGGCCAATAACCCAAAACCTTAGAATCATAAGATATGGTCCTAAATCATTTTGTTCTTTAGCGAGTCTCACCCCAAAACCATTGCGTTCCCTACTTCAGAGATCATTGCTCAGGTGAAAGTGGAACGGGACACGTTTTCCAATTGAGTTACATATCAGCTCGGTTTTTTTTGCATATGTGACAAATGATAATAGTTGTTGGTTTGCAAAGGTGTACGCGCCATGTAAAGGAGTTATACCTTTATCTACCGCATTGTGATTTACGGCAGTTTTTTTTCATGCAGTATTTTTGGATCACTACATTGAAAATTAACGGATATATATATATATATATATATATATATATATATATATATATATATATATATATATATATATATAACAAAATACTCAAATTTGGGAAATTTAACCCGTTAGAGCTAATTAATTAAAGATATCCAACTGTGAAATTAATTATATACACTGTTCACTTAAAAATAAGCTATCAAATCGATTTCTAAGGTCTTCATTACCATAAAAAATAAGACATTTAAATTTTGACATTTACTATTTTTTCGGTACAAAATCATAATCTTCGCATTCCGCCGAGAACGCCGTCAGCTGAAAACGCGATTTCTGCTATAAAACTATTATTTTTCCCTGCTAAAATACTCATCATAGAACCCGTGCTGTCATATAAAAATTTTATGCTACTTTACCATATGCCATGGTAAAGTAGATTTCAAAGAATATTCCTGCTAAGTATCGTCATAATATTCGTAAAAATGTTTATTCTATGTAATTTTAAAGTGAGTGGTATTTAAAATTACTGTCGGTAGATAAAGGGTTAATGCACGCCAAATTTGTCAAGGCTCAATGTCCTAGAATTGACATGCTGTGGAAGTTTTAAAACAGGATCCAGATCAGGTGTCATCCCGTCACTTGACCGTGGTTAAAATTGCGATGTCCGTTGCCAACAGCCTTAAGTTTCTTTCAGAAATTAAACCTATCTTTCCAAGAGGTGCTTTAGTGTGACTTAAATATTCACTCCCTCCCTCAAGAGGGGCTTTATAGATTTTTTAGATAAATATGCATTCGATATCGAACATACTGTTAGTATCGCTGTCAATTAATTTATTCCATTGTTAAAAATATTTACTTTGTAGCTAATTCATTAGTTATTGTTATTCCAATATTTGGAGATATTGTCATAAAAATTTTAATGTACCAGGTGGTGCTAATTAAAGTTACACTATTCAGATGCCTGCAGAACATGTTCTGCTTATCGGATTTAGATGAAACTTGGAATATATGCTATATGAACTGTGGAAAAAAAAATAAAAAAATAGTTCTAATTCTAATACGCAGGTGGCTTTTATAGATTACTCAAATCCGTAAAACCTCTACATAAACTTGGAGTCACAGCCAGAGAATCACCCAACGTGCGTTTATCATCGTTAATCATGTCCTTACAAAAAAGTTAAAAAAGATTGAACTTTACTGATAAAATTGTTTCATCAGAACGGCAACAACCCCTTAGTTACTGCTATGGTTGAAATAGACCCCAGTTCTATCTATTTTTCAGCAAGTAGTCGATCAGTGTCAGGTGAGTTGGAGATTCTGTGGTGAACAGTATGAAAAGTTCTACGATACATTTTAAAATGGTATCTGTATAAGATACACTTGATGCAAACGTTGAAACCACAAGATTACAAAATGTTCGTGATCTGTGGTGGTTTGCTTCTCACTAATACCTAAAGGGAAATATGTGTGAACCTTCCCTAACCGATGGGGAGATTCATTTAGTCTGTAACCACCTTTGGCCGATAACGGAACTCCCGAAATCGGTGGATGTGCCTACCCACAAAATATTAGTTTTCAATTTATATTTAATTGTTGTGAGTCATGTGTGTCGTCATAATAAATATTTAAAAAAACCTGAAAACAAGGACTGATATCTTGAATACCCGACATGATCATCTCCAATTCGCGCGACACTAATCGACCACGTGCTGAAGAATAGATGGGACTGGAAACTCTTTCAACCATAGCAGTAGTGACTTCTTCTACAGTTTCAGTCCCAACTGGCTTCCGTCCTCTTCCGTGGAGCACATCGAAATCTCCAGCTTCCAAATGTCCAGTCGTCTTCCTCAAACCAATCCATGATATGGGGCCTTTTCCAGATGCTTTAAATGACAATATTCACGTCATTTAAGGACATTATTATCGCTTGACAAACGCACGCTGAATGATTCTCTGGCTATGACTACTAGTTTATATACAGGTTTTACCGATTTGCGTAAAGAATATTCGATAAAAGCCGCTTGATGGCCAACATTTGTAATAATTTTTTATTGCAGAAATCTTTTCCCGCGGTCCTTATAGCATGTATTTCAAGTTTCATCAAATCCGATAAGCAGAATGTGTTCTACAGAGGTCTGAATAATTAATTTTAATTATAACCTCCTGGTATGTAACATTTTAATAAAATAATATATATGTAGGAAAGTTGTGTTCTTTGCGATTTTCGAATAATTGAATATTTTAAATTTCCAGTGTACTTCGAGAGAGATATGTGGAGATGGTGGCCTCAAACGAACTGAATTGAATTGAGAGACCAATCGAGGAACTCGGAGCGTCTGACGTCAAACGCATGAGGCATCTCAATGCCCAATCAGGGATTCGAGCGATGACGTCGAACGCTTATAATCCCTAAGCGCGGGATCGTTTTTTTTTGGCTTGCTTGCCTTCACTCGCACACCGGATACGACGAGTGAGCTCGATCAGAAACGGCATTTCTTTAAACCTAGAAATGTTTGACGCCCCCATCTCTACAGGTGAATCCTGTTCTCTTTTTCCGAATTAACTTTTTAATCTATTTTCTTGTAAGCAATTTAAATCTATAAATATAATCTGTTTTCTTACTTTAATAATTTGATTTGTTCTTTAAATTTGGTTCATGCTTTCTTTCGTTAAGAATTTTATCATTGCCCCTAGACACCCGCCCCATATATATATATATATATATATATATATATATATATATATATATATATATATATATATATATATATATTAGAGGTAACCGTAGAAATATTCTCCATAAATCAGCGTTTCTCAAACTATGGGGCGCACCCCCTAGATATGGGATGGCGAACCAGCGGCACGCGTGCCATTGATGTCACGCGACACAATATTTTGGGCACGTCACCGATCAAAAAGGTTTGCATTTTAATTTAAAATAACAAAGTTCAATATGAAGAATTACGAACAAACGCGAGTGATCGGTCGCAGTTTTCAGCGAGATTTTGTTAGTTCAAAGAATTATCGGAAAAGCTCACGTTTTTTTATGTATCGTGATGTAACTTCATTTAATAAATTGAATATGTCCCGATTCGATTAGTTGTGAATTGAAAAATATGAAATACAATTGATTGTGATTTCCAGTCTAGTTCGATATGGATTCAAAAATGTGTTCTAAAAAGGAAAAAGTTAGAATTGATTAAAACAGAAAGATTAATAAGCAATGGAAGTAAAAATGCTAGAAATGAAATTTTGGAAGCATGGAATTCAATTCCATATACATTTAAAAGTTAGAAGAAATTGGCTCATGCTATTTTAACCATAATTTCATCGCCTGTGAGTCATTATTTTCAGAGATGAATAACGTTAAAAGACTCACTTAGAATCCCTTTGGCAGATGACTCCAATTCAGCTAGCATTCCGCTAAAAGTGACATCTTACAATCCTAATATAAGTTTTTGTCATCTAATCTCCCACAACAGAGCTCACACTAATGTTACTTTAATTGAATTACGCGTTTAAATGAAACATTTACTACAGTGCAAAATGTATTTTTTTCGTTGTAAATAAAGAGTTTTGAGTTGTTGGTATTTAGTTTTTCGTTATTTTCTCAATAATCACAAATCAAAATTTTTTGACGGCACGTCTATTCCTCATTAAACACATCTTAAAGAAAAAATGGCACGTTGATCCAAAAGAGTTCGCCACCCCTGCCCTAGAGGGTGCGAGCATATTAAAAGTCAAAAACAAAAGATTATTTTTTAAAAAAAAAAATTATTAATTTACTGTACGTAACAAACAAAATGGATTTTGACATAATAGCAAATAAAATACACACTTACACTGATACAATACACTTATAAATGTATCAGTCTATACAATGTATTTTATAATTATATTTCAACAATACTAAGTTAAGAACAAGTTTGATAATTACCAGTGATCTCTCTCTCTCTCTCTCTCTCTCTCTCTCTCTCTCTTAGGGGTTTGTATTGAAACTGATCTTGGTAATTTGTACGGTTTATAATTAATCCCTTAATTGCGCCAAATAAAAGTTAAGTGATTCACTCCCCAATGCCATCGTTCTCCACGTAGATGCTCGTATGGGATGTTTTGGGAGGGGATGGGGTGAAAAGGGATAAATAAGCAAATCCTCTGAAATAAGTAAATCCTTCTCAAACACTGTCTAAGTCCTTTTATTGCGTTCCAAAGCCTTCGGACTAGTTTTATGGACAGTAGTGCACAGAAAAGATCATACTTCCGGAAAACGTATATATGCGTCCAGAAAATTAATACTTTGGCTGAGCGAGACGTTTAGTGGCATTTAAGAAGCTAAAGTAGTATTGTAGTTTTAGTGTCAAACTATAGTATTATTGAATTCAATTCATGGATATTGTATGGAAGGAGGGTGGCGCGATGAAACTTATGATTGAATATTGGGTCGCGAATATTGAAAGTTTGAGAAGCACTGCCATGAATTGATTTTTAATGCTTTATGTAGTATATGGCCTGAAGCTGATACGTATTATTAAGGAAAGGGTGTAAATATTATCTCAACTACTTTTTAAACTAACTCTGTATTTGTTTGCTTCCTGTAGTCGATTACGAAAAAAAATTTTATTTAATCTCACGAGTCTGAGTTTGTGTATCAGCAATTTTTCTAACAAACGGATCATAAAATAATGCAAAATAGAACACATCGCAAACACACACAGGCAAAACAGAAGTTCTTCTAATTGCCCCTTACTCAATTTCGAAAAATACAAATGAGGAATATAAAAGTTTCCCTGAAGTCCTAAAAAATGTTTTAGTATCAAAATACTTATGCCAGTAATATATAAAGCCAGTAATTATTTTTCTCGCCAAGCAACTCAGCATTAATGGAAATATCAATTAATTCGAAGAGTTCTTCCGGCATATGCTGAATACAAGCACACTAGAGGAAAAAGAAACACAGATCTTTTAATTAACGTCTAAAAGTTTCTTTTTATCAGCTAGCAATTTCTTGATGCATCTGTATTTTACGAATTTGTGTCAGAAATAATATTCTTACTGAGTGTTCAAATTATTTTGTCTTATGATAAAATAAGATCCATTTTTTCAACGTTGGTCGTGAATAGAAGTACACTATTTACTACAATCCCAGAGAATTTAAATAAATCGAATAAAGTTATATAAAAGGAAAAAAAAATAACCAATCTATCTTATAATTTGATTGATGATTATTTCTGTATACCACAAAATCGTCCAGTCATTAACACTCAGTCATCATTAACTTCCAGATGGTAAAAGAAAGTAATAAATTATATTAATTAGATTTTAGGGATCAAGCAACATATGAATGTCTAGTATTAGTAAAATTAATATTTCTGTCTTTATTTTGGTAATTTCCTATTTGAAACCCTAACTTTTTTGGGATTAAAACATATCGCCAAATGAAACAGCGTGTTTTTGAAGTGGTTTCTAAGAGATATATTTTCTTTTCTTCCAAAATAATAATCAGGAAAGATAACGTAGAAAAAAAAAAACTTGTCTTTCCGCTGCTGTATTCTAGAAACCATCAATAATGCATGTTTTAGTTTTAATTTAAGTAACGTATCTCTCTTTCTCTCTTTCAAATAAGCGTATATTTTTTTCTCACTTCTGACTTTTCACTATGATATCAATTTTTAATTCATACACTAACCACTAATTTCTTTCTGGCATCTTTCTTACAGAAGGTAGAAAAACCCACTCGTCGCTTCACTGTCAGGAACTTTAGTTCTCACTCAATTTAGAAAAATTGGTACCTCTAAGCAAAACTTCATAAATCGACTGTTGAGCTGAAACGGACTACTCGATAGAGTTGCCATTTTCTCCCTGTTGGCGAGATTGTTAATTGGGAACAAAAAATCCTGCCAAAATTTGTTGTACATATTTTTATCACGAAATTAGGGAGTTCAGTTGAGGTCCGATCCTTTATTTTTTATTGCGTATTATATAAAATACTTTTCTAAGTATAGTCAGGGTCAAATGAGATATGTCACTTATGTGATTTCGTTAAAGACAAATGCTCCCTCGTAATTATTTTGGAGCCATTTTACTGTGGAGTTTTCTTCCGTGTTAATATATATAAGCTTTGTCTGAAGCAGACATTAGAGAGAGAGAGAGACTGAAAATCAAGTTCATGGAGTCGTCGCAGTATTGTAGATCAGCGTTTCTCAAACTGTGGGGTTCGCTCCCTAGGGGACTTGATAACTCTGCGAAGGGGGCGCGAGCATATAGAAAAGTCGACAACAAAAGATTATTTAAAAACAAATTTTTATTTACTGAAAGTAAGCAAACAAAATACAGTGTGACATAATAAAAAATGAAATACACTTTTACACAGATATAATACACTTATAAATGTATCAGTACTGTACAATAAACTTTATAATTAGTTTAACAATACTAAGTCAATGACAAGTTTGATAACTACCAGTCACCCCATGACCTTGTATTAACACATATCTTGATAATTCGCATGGTTTCCAATTAATCCCTTAATTGCTGATTAAAAGTTACACCATCAAATCAAATGCCGCCATTTTCCACGTAGACGCGCGAATGTTATGTTTTTTTTGGGGGGGAGGGAAGCAAATCCTCTGAAATAATTAAATCCTTTGCAAACATTGTCGAGATACTTTTATTGCATTACAACACCTTCGGAATAATTTTATGGATGGCATTGCACAGGAAAGATCGTACTTCGAAAAGACGTATATATACGTCCAGAAAATTAATGCTTTGGCTGAGCGAGACGTTTAAATACGCAGGTGCCACTTACGAGGTTTAAGTCGTAGTGTAGTTTTAGCGTGAAAGAATAGTATTATTGTGTGTGTGTGTGTGTGAATTCAATACATATTGTTATTGTACGGATGGGGGCGCTATAAAAATTAGGATTGAATATTGAGTCGCGAATATTGAAAGTTTGTGAAGCACTGTTTTAGATGCTATTTATTGTGCCCATTTCTATTTTTTCTTAACACTTTCTTCTTACAGATCTACGGCTCCAGGAGCGTTTTCTTCATGCTGCTGCTCAGCTGTCTGGTTTAAAAGTGAATATCCGCTTACGACCACTACTTGCGGGATTAATTTTAAATGACCATTAATTGCAATTTTTAATCTGTGTGTTATTTTTAAGCAATCATATATTTACTAAACTCCTCCTTGCGTACAGTCATGCAATGGCCATTTTTCCAGCAAATTGCAATCAACAGAGGACAGGAATAAAAGCGCTTACTGATTGGCCCAAAAAATAACTTCTTTTCCTTCTAGTCCTTTAAGAGGGTCCAGCACATGAGTTTTCGAAAAATTATCTTTTATCACCTTTTTATATTTTCTAAAATTCCAAATATTTATATTTAAAATGATATATGATATGAGGAAATACAATAAATGGAAGTATTTTTATTTATTTTTTAAAATGAAGCTACTCCTTGACGCGCACCAGATGAGCTCTGCTAGGAGCAGCTGTGTTTCTGTTCAAATTCAAGTTCAATATCAAATGATATTCAAATTCGTAATTCATTCCTTATTGTATTTAAAAAAATCAATTTAATTTTGTTTTGTATCAAAATGTGGAATAATTAAGGCTCTTACCTGTCAGAAGGATGCGGCGACGCCAAAAACACACGACCAGTCGGATGGAGGACAAACGTTTATTTACAAACAAGACAGCCAGGAATACAATATACACTTGAAAACAAGCGACTGCAGCGCCGCTGAACTAGAGTTACAACAGTTTCCCATTACATAAGTTTCTGAAGAGCGCGAATACATATGATGTTTAAGTGGAAAAGTTAGAGTGTAACGGGTTTATTCAAAAGTGTATGTGTTCACATCTTATGGATCTTAAAGTGAAACAGAGGGGGAAAAAAGGTAAATGATTGAAAAGACCGAAGAGAGGTCGTAATCCACTCACCGAAATTTTAACATGAAAATTTCAAAGTTATTATAGTATGGCTATTAGAAATAATATCAATGATCTACACTGCATAAAAATGCTGTTTGGGTTGTTTATTATCTTCTTCTGCCTTCAAAAACGAGACCCCTCAACATGGATTTTATCCTGCGATTATAAATGCCTGGTGAAAAAGACAGAAGCTGAATGTAACGAAAGGCACTATGATTATAAACACAGTCACATAATGAATTAAATGAAGCTAATTTTTAGAGCTCTAGATGATCCTATGTTAAGAAAATGTTTTTATGGAACCCACAGAGTACTACCCAGAATTCAAATGTGTGTGTGAGTCAGTTAATAACACCATATGGCCAGTGATTCGAAGATCTATATTTGTGGAATTAAAACCTTGGAAGTATTAGGTGTAAATATGGCTATTGCACAATTCAATATGAGTCATGCAGCAAAATTAATGATCGTAAAGCAAAGTGATATTTAAAAAAGTTATAACTGTGCGTCATGCTTCAAAAAACTAGATACACGTAGGGTTTGTGTAGCCCAACGAAAGCATCTTAAGATCCCAAAAAAGGCAAAATTGTAAAAAATAATGAAGAAAAAGAAAGTTAGAAAAGTCTTTTGTGTGATGTGTGAACAGAGAGTTAAAAAAAGGGCTTCATTTGCTTCTCGAAAGTACTAAGAAAAGTAAATGCTCAGAAAATTAAAAAAATTTACTTTAAAGCCTGTTTTCTCAAATTGCAATATTTTTCAATTTATGTACCTTTTTATCAAACTACTCTTCATATAATTCTCACATTTTCAGTGAACAGACTTTTACCATGTTTGAACATTTTAATGAAGGGAATTAGATATATCTTTCAAACGTGTTTAGATATGGATTTATAAACTAAATTTTAGTGGAAAAAATTCATAATTAAATTGATTCTTTACAAAAAAACCAAAAAAAAAACCCCTCTTCGTTAAAGTATTTTTCATAGTACACATAACCTACTGAATTTTTTTTTATTTATGAGAAGTAAGTAGTTTCCGACAAAAAGTTACATAAACTTACGCAATTTAACATATGCTCCTACGGACGTGCCGGACCCTCTTAAAGCGTGCCAAACGTGGTCTTTGAACCTGAAGGTGGGCAGCTCGAGTCATCCTATCCCAAATAATTCTAAAGTCACGAGGGTTGATCCTAGGAATGAACACAAGATGGCAGTAAACGCTAACGATTGATGAAACATTTTCGTGGAATGTCTAAGAGACATTTCCTATAAATTACGACTGATGATTCAAATGACATCGGTGAACTCGTCAACTTGAAACGCAATCTTAACAACAGACTGCCCACAACGTCAACTCAGAAATGTTGCTATGACACTAAAAATCTGCTTTGAATTTACATCAATTTCAACATTGGGTAGAAAATAATAATCTCTAAGTATCGTTCAGAAAGTTCATCAAAAACAAAACATCTTTCTTCTATAAGAAGTGTGTCCTCGCAAGTTTCAAAGAACAAAATACAGGAATATGTGTTTAATAACTGGCACAAATAGTGATTCCTCTTCACCCCAGTAGTCTTGCGAGCTCACTTCGGAAGTAAAGGTGATTAATTTGAATCACCGTGACCTTTAACTCTCATTTTAAGTGATTCCTCCCCAACAGCATTTTACGCACTTACCATCCAATTTTTAAAATAGTCTACACTACATTTTATTTGTAACTCCCAACTAACACAAAAGAGACAACAATAAAGCAAATTTTATTAACATCGCTGATATAATTCACAAAATTTTTAAATACATTCCAATATTTCTATTCTAATAGTCTTTGGAACTACTTTAATTTTTTAAATAATTGCATTATATTTAAAAAAAAAAAATCTCCACCAATTCACGAGACGTGTGAACAATATATCATACATCAGTTTGTTGTAAGCGATTGAAAATTTGTCGCTCACCCCCGTTGTTATTTTAACAGATAAGCATTTTAAAAAACAATGCTATGACTTTTTTGCTTATTCTAATAAATTTTTAATGGCCTTATACATTGTTACACAATGTATATTATTTTAAAAATAAGATTTATAACTTGTGGCCGCGGTAGCCGAGGGGTATAGGTATCGGACCGTGGCTTGCTTTGTCACGGGTTCGAATCCTGTACCACTAAAGACCCGCCGTGTATGGCAGCGATGCACGTTAAATCTGTCGAGAGCTGAAACGTCCTCCCGTTGGTGTGGTGTGGTAGTTAGGAGAGGGGGGTGCCAGCTCAGGTGTCGTCCACGTCACTTGACTATGGTTCAAAATTACGTGGTCCGTCGAATTTTGGGAATCCTAGGAATTTTTTTTTTCCAGTTTTGTTCTGCCTTTGTATTACTTGTTTACTATGTTCATAAGACCCCAGAACCTCATTTTGCTTTCATTCAGAAAACTTATTCTTCTGGAAAAGAAGGAATTATGGTTTAATACTAATATCTTTTTAGTACCTTACTTTTTTTTATTTAAAGTGCGAGATAAAATGCATATTCAGATTCCGCTTGCTTTATTTCTAAAAATATTTAGTATACAATCGAAACACTTCATTTCACTCTCTATATAATTTTTTTCATGGTACTGTAATAAATGTATTTATACATAAGTTATATAGCCATTAAACATGGGTTGTAAAAAATTGAATTTCACCAAAGAGGAGCTACAAGAACGATTTGTATTCGGAGTCCCCCGCCTACCTCCAAAGTCTTTTTAGAAGAAACCGCTTAAGTGACAGTTTACAATTTGAGCAATATGAATTATCAATCAATTCATCAGTTGCTTTTAATTTTAAAAGAAATTATAAAAAAAAACAAGTAAGTTAGTTCACATTTCATGATTACAAAAACTAAAGAAAAATTACCATAATTTGTATTAATATAATAGTAATGTATAATTTGAATCTAATATAGAAACGTTGCTATATATCATATTAAAATATACTTAATAACAAATAAATAATCAGTTTTATTTATGTTAATTTTGGCAATTTTCTGTAAATATAAAATTCTGAATTAAATATATATATATATATATATATTTTAAGAAACTGCAAAAATCCATTCATTTTTCACTACCCTGTGGTTTGATCAGGGGGCCGCGTCAGGCAAATGATCATTGGCAAAGGTTTTTAATAGAAAACACATTTGGAGACTAACAAAAAAAGGGTTCCGAATCAATTTTGAGTTATTAAATTGTTAACAATGTGTCATCTCTTTAATAAATAAATACTGTACTCAATTTACGAATTTCAATTATCTTGAAATAAATGAATAACTTAAAAAAACCCAATTAGCGGGAAATAAATTTTATTTATTACCAAACCAGAGTATTTTAGCCAAGTAGATTAGTACAAACTAGTTTCCCACCTATTTGACCATTATCAAAAGACAATTAAAATGATTTTCAAAAGAATCCAAAATAATTCTAATAATTAAACTCCGTGAAATCAATTTTTTTTTGTCTTTTGAATTTTCTAAAAATATCTTAAAAATACAAAGGGGAAAAATAACTTATTGCAGTTTATAACTTCTGAAATTCTTCCATGTATAAAAAATGGTTTAATTCTTTTACCGATAAAATGTCTTTTAATTGTGCAGATATAAAAGCAAGTTCTAGAAAAATCAGAAACACTATTTTCTAAATTTAGGATCACTTTTTGATGCTAAAAATATAAAAAAAACTACGAAAACAGTTTGGAATTACCTCAAGGTGCAGTCTATAAAATTGTTTTTGTTCATAGTAATTTTAGAAATACGAAGAATAGCACTATCTGGTAAAAAAAATAAGGGAAATCTATTTCTGACTTTATATTAACGAGGGAAATTGTATCTTTAATAACAGAACAAAAAAAGCATTTGTTTTTAATGAAACTTCAATAGAGTATTTTTCTTGTACAAATGCAAATATTTAAGTAGATTAAAATTTATAGATAAAAATCACATGCTTCTGTAGAAAATATTTCAAAATTTGATATTTTAAATAAAATATATATTGGACTAAGTATAATTTTTCTCTTTTTAAAAACAAATTTGGCTTCATTAAAATTTTAGAGTGGACTGAGGTTAAGTGAAAATAACGTGGGAGCGTTAAACTAGAGTGGGGATAAGTTAAAATAGATTTAGTCAAATAGTTCAAAATGAAAAAAAATGTTAACAATTAAAAATAAACCAATTCAAAGCTCAAAACAAAAGTTTCCAGAGAAAAAAAATGTCACAGTTATAAAGAGTACTTGCTTTAGTTTTTAAGCTTCATACATTATATTTGTATGGGTTTAATATTCAGCGTAAATAAATAGAGAAAATTAATTAAGTTTAGATTTAAGTTAAAAAAGCTATGAATTTAAATCGATTTTATAATGATGTTTGCTTAAATATTTTATAATTAGTTTTTTCTTAAAAATTTGTCTGCATTTTGGAACAATAGCCTTTGCAGAACAAGCGTTTTCAAAGTGTGAGAGCCATTTCAGAGGTGACACCATATAGTGGCGGCTCTCACAACCAATTTTTGACGCTTGCATTGTGTTTAATTCAAGCTGTCATTTAATGCTAAATATTGTTCTGATTTTATATTTTCAAGAGTATAAGATCCAAATAGATACTCAAGAAATCTTTCACGTGATAAATAGTATGACAATAGTATTTCGTATGAGATGCGGGGCAAGGGTTTTCGCATTCAGAAAATTTATTGACTCCATTTGGGATCGAACTCATATCCATAGAGCGTAAGAGGTGAGCACACTGCATCTAAGCCATTGAGCCAACAAAATAAAAAAAAACTTACTTTTTTGATAAATAAATGTTGAATTTGTGAAAAATTCTAAAATGTATGAAGATTGAGATTAAGTACGAGTAGTTTAAGTTGTTGAAGAGATTAAAAATATTGTCTAAATCGTATATTTTATTTTTTGTACATTAGTCTCATTACATTATTGGGTATGTTTACATTTACACAAAATTATATATATATATTGGAGAATCCTCTATCTTCCCCCCTCTCAAAACAATATAATATGAAAAAAAAATAAAAAAAAGTTAAATCGAAATAACTTCTATTTTGAAATTTTACTATAAAAAGTTACAATTATTCAAATTCAAGTTAACAATTTTATATTTTCAAACAAAACATTCATTTTTATACATCTATAAATATTTTTTAAAATTCATGACTTACTAAAGGTTTACTGTAATAGTCTTATATTTTTTTACGTCAGAAAATTTTTGTTTTTTTTTACCGTACGTTAATTCAGAATTGTTAGTATATACTAAATTTATTATAGTTTTGTTACCATAATCATTCATGTAAGTTGTGTAACGTTAATGTGAATGTTTCGCCACTTTTCTTTAAAGAAATATTTCCAAGCCTCATTAAACATATTGATCTCAAACTGATTCGTAATTACCATTTAAAAGAAAATTCCAAAATAGAAATCGTTACATAATTGGAAATCCTATGTGAAGCCAGATGATATGTGTATATATACAATACCTGATATATTCTGATGATAGAGTTTCTCAATTCCCCGTGGTATCACGTGGACAAACAAACTGAAAGACAAATTGGTTTTGAAAGGAAAACAAGTGATGTAAAAAAATAGGTAAATTCCTTCTTAGATCAACAAAAAAAAATTCATTTTAGCTACTTTTTATTAAAGAGTTACAATTAATACAAATAAGTATAAACATATGACAGAATCACAACATTAAAGGATAATTAGTTTTTATTAACCATCATTAAAGTATCGTATTGTCATCAAAAACAATCGTGTATATAAAATTTCAGAAAACGTGAGAAAAAAATTATTTTCAAGTTTTGACACAAGTCGCTAAAAATGATGCCAACGTGGCTGTATTTGTAATTCTTTAAAGAAATAGTTATAAGCAAAATTAATTTTTAATAATTATAATTAAATTATTGTATTGTCATCCAAAGGAATCATGTATATAAAATTTCAGCTCAGTTGTGCGCTTTAAAATATATTTTACTAACGATTGCAAATTCCACCAAGATAAATTATAAATAAATAAATAAGTTTATAAATGAATAAATATATAGAGAGTGTGACCTAATAGTAGGAATGGAAAAAGTCACTACAGTGAAATAAGTTAAACGCGAAAACGTTTAAGTTGAAATATCGGTTAACACGAAGTAATACAACGGTACCGACAAACTACTGCCATGTACTTTTTTCTCTTAACACTAAAAGAAAATCGCTTAACATGAAAAAAAGTCCCTTCTGGTAATGAACAAAATACGGAAAACATCAGACACTTACAGCAGCGTTTCTCAAACTGTGGGGCGCACCCCCCTGAGAGGTGTTATAATTCTACGAGGGGGGCGCAATCAAACTGAAAACCAAAGAATACTTAACAATTTATTAATTTACTGAAAATAAGCGAACAATACTTTATGATACAATAAAATATAAAATACACATTTACACTGCAATAATACGCTTATATATGAATCAGTACTGTATAATGTATTTAATTATTAATTTAACAATACTAAGTTAAGGATAGGTTTGATAATTATCAGTAACCTCTCTCTCTCTCTCTCTCTCTCACAGACTTGTATTAACACTTATCTTGATAATTTGTAGGGTTTGTAATTGAATCCTTAACAGCTGATTAAAAGTTTCGTGATTCACTCCCCGAATCCATTGTTTTCCCAGTAGACGCGTGTATTTTGGTGTTTTAGGAGAAAAGGAATAAATAAGCAAAAATCCTTTGAAGTAAGTAAATCTTTGGCAAACACTGTCAAGGTTCTTTTCTTGCATTTCAAGGCCTTAGGACTTATTTTATGGATAGCAAATCAATGAAAAGATCGTACTTCGGAAATACGTATATATACGTCCAGAAAATCAATGCTTTGGCTGAGTGAGACGTTTATATACGTCGGTGGCATACAAGAGGTTGAAGTAGTATTGTAGCTTTAGTGTCAAAGTATAGTAATATTGAAATGATTACATTGTTATTGTATGGAGAATGCGCGCTGAAAATGATGAGTGGATATTGGGTTTTTTTATTGAATATTGAAAGCTTGAGAAGCAATGATTTTAAGAAACGTTAGAGGAATTTTCTATATTATTAGACTGTCTTATACCGTATCATCCGAATGGTTCGTTGCAATAGTTGATGATACTGTGCGTACAGACTCAATTATGACAGACAATAATATTTTGGAATTTGTTCAAAGCTCAAAAAATACCATTGATACAGAATTCGATGAAGATAATGAAACGAATAATGCTGCTCCTATTTCTAAGTCATTCGAAATGAGGAACATCATGAAAAAAATGCACATTTACTTAGAAGCACATTCCATTGGAGAGAGGAATGAGAAATGAGTGACATCGAACTTTTTGTTAAAAATTTGATGCTAAAAAGGTCAATGCAGGGAAAAACATCTGTTTTTTTTCCAAAAAGGGTTTGTTTCCAATAAATGTGTTTTGTTTTTTAAAAACTTGAAAATCTCGTAATTAATTTCTTTAAGTTTTTGTGAATGGTTTTGTTTATAATTGAATTTTATTAAATACATGCATATGATTATATGCATCTATGCAAATAAAATGTACTATTATAAACGTAATTATGTTGAATATATGTTTTTAGCCATATCCTTTAACACGAAATTCTTTTAACTCGAAAAAATATTTCCGTCCAATCAGTTTCCTGTTAAGTGATTTAGCACTGTATATGAAGAGCAACTTTTGTCCAACTTTCATTTTAAGGTATGTGGAGTTGAAAAAAAAAAGCGAGTTTTCTACCTTAATCTAAAGAGTAATTATTCTCTGCACATTTCAAAATAAACAATGAAAAAAAAACATATCGCATTTTGAACATTTTAGGTACTTTCTGCAAGGGTCATTAGCGAAGAAAGTGCAAATTATTGGAATCTGAAAGAGTGGGGAGGGAGATATGATTGCAAAAAAACCCTCTTAAATTAGAATTCTTATCCCTAATACAACAGAAATAAGTTTTGGGAGAAAAAAGTCTGTTCTTAAATAGGATTTCAGCGACTTCATGAAAAAAAAAATGTTCCGTAAGGTATGAACTGTTTATTTGTAGATATGGTGTAATGGCTTGAAAACAATAAATATTCGACGTTATTTCTTTAAAAAATTATAGCTAAGACATGATAGTATTTTCCTAGTGTTGTACTTATTCATACTTGAATTATAGAGAATATCCATTCTTATTAAATGATATTTGTGACTCTAATGGTTTAACATAACCGCAAATGCAAAGAGCAAAAAAAAAAAGGTCCTCGAATTTCATTTACTTCTTTATTACCATAATATATGTAGACAGTAGCGTACACAGGAATTTTTCAAGAGGGATTCCAGAGTTGAAAGTCTACTATTCTTGTATCATGCTCCTTTTGATTTTGTCGATCTTCGGGAACAAAAAACAGTAAAAAACTAATTATTGAATAAATAATTAGCATTAATTAATGAAACTAATCATTAATACCAAATATTTAATTAAATTTTACGCACTATATACTTAGAGTTATAATCAATCGAAAAAAATCAACGGTTTTAGGGGGGATCCGGACACCTAGGACACCCTCCCCCCTTGTATACACCACTGTAGGCAGACATTTGCCTCAATTTAAGCTCATTCTCATTACTCCAACGCTTTAGAAATTGCGTTATAATAAACGATGCGGAATCATCGATGAAAATTCCGTTGTGGTATCTTCCAAAGCTCATTCGTCAAATTTGATTTTGCTGTCTTTTACAGTGAAAAAAACTTTTTTTTCTTTAAAGATCATTTATGTCTTGGGTAATAGCAAGAAATCTGATGATGGTAAATCCGGTGAATAGGAAGGTTGGCGTTGAAATGAAATGTTTTTCTTTTGCATTTCATATGTGCCCAACAAACTAAGTATACGTGTCAACATTGTCGGGATGCAGTTACCATCCACCCTGACGTTTGGTTGGATGGTTTTCTTTGGATTGCTTTTCTCAGTCTTTTGGCAACTAGCACATATATGGGGTTATTTACTGTCCTGCTGATACAAATTCTTGATACGCTACATCTTCACTGTTGAAAAACGTCATGATCATATCTTTCTTTATTTTACATGACAGAATTGTCGCCCAGCCAGTGTGGTGGCTATGACCCTCGGCTAGTAACTGAGTGAGTTCGGGTTCGAATCCCGAGTAAGACATGATTGTTTCTTCTTCGGGAAAGAAGTCAGTATTTCACTTGTAATGTATCCCCGTCTCGAAAGGAAAAGCAGCGCACCTCTTCTTGTTATATGCTGGGATCATTATCTGTAATAAATGTGTATATTCTTCTGTTGTATTGTATGCTTTCTGTTCTTCTTCCCTTGTATTTCATATGTTCCCAAGATAAAAAAAACACACGCCAACAACAACATGACAGAATTTCTTTGATCGATGAGGGGAAGTGCTGTACCATTACGATGATTACATCTTTGTGTTTATGTTACTTGCGTAGGCCCAATTATCATCTCCAACATCGATAGTAGTAAGAAACATCGGGCTTTCTGTATTTTTATCAGGACATTCAGTCACAATGAAATGCTAAATTTCTGCTTGGTCTGGGTTCACAGTAATCACGGTACAAAATTTGCACTGATGCATTTCATCTTTAAATCATCAAGGAATATTACGATAACTCTTCCATTGTCATTATTTGATCTCGTCTGATTAACTGTTTCACTTGCTCAATTATTCTTTCGTTTCTGGATATTGAAGGTCACCAACTGTGGTTCTCGTCTTGCTGTAATTACCATTCACCAGGAAATCTTAGAAACCACTTGTAAATGGCTTTTTCCTTGATGAAATGACATATCCCCCGTATTCTTCAGATATCGCTCTGTAACGATTCCCGTAACATAACTATTATTTGGCTTCCTTGCTGATTTGATCAACTCGTTCAAGGAACATCTGCACCCTTAAAATATTGCCCAGTCTTGCCTTAGACATCGTCCCGACAACCTTTAACACCGCAAGTAAACCCCTACTCCACCCACAAGCCGGATGCAACTAGAGGATAAAGGGGCCCCCTGCAATGATCACGAAGTCTGGAGAGGGCAAAGAGAGTGACGGTTGAAAACTTTCGTAGGGATGAGACGTGACCTCCTCCCTCAAAAACAACATAACTTGGACTCTAACAATTCTAAACAATATTTTTAATAACTTCAGTGTATATACCGCAATTAATAGCTGTGACGTAAATAATCTAAATATTTGTATTAATAAGTGTTACGTTGCCTTTATATATATATTTATTTTAAACAATACACACTCCAAGTGAGTTTTTCTTAACTTTTAAACAAAAAAAAAATACTGCGGCCTTGGAGATTTGAGACCCTGTAATCGTTTATAGATGCAAAATAATGGTTTTTGACTCAATCTACTGATTCCTGCTATGAAAACTTTCGAATGGTGCTTTAAGAAATTCAAGAATAATAAATGAAAGAAAAGCATCTACATCACATTGTTTTTAAATATAATTGTCGTATTTCTTCTACTTTTACATTTTGAAATAGATTCCATTGTATAAATTGCCGCTTTTGCAATCAAATAGTTTCATACAAAGTTAAATACATTCTGAATTAGAAAAAATTACTTTTTTACTCACTAACCTCAACTTTCAAATACATCTTCACATGTCTTCCCCTTTTACACAACAATCCCAATAATCATTCCATAAAACTCGCAGCGTTTTTCATTTCTTAGTTTAAATATTACTCATCAAACAAAAGAAGGGATAGCAATGCAATTTGGATTATCGATTGCAGCTGCAAAATAAATGGCTTGGAATTTTAACACATTCTGTAAAGGATCATTGTGGTGAATCTCTTGACATTTAAGAACAAAAGGTGTCTGAATTAATGATGTACTTCGGCTTGGAAAAATCGAGCCATAAAATAGAGGGTCTATTGCTCCTCAGGGAAGGGGTTGCCGGTCGTCCGGCGATTACCTCCTGCTCGGTTGAAGCGCAAAAGACGCTATCACATTTGCGCTTGATGAATATTTACTGATGGTAACACAAATTTCATTAAATATTATTGATTGTATGTACCAAAAAGTTTCAATTATAGATATATAAGATAATATAATATGAAAATATTTTTGTTGTATGCTCCGATTAGATTAGACTTCCTTCTTTTAAGGCTATCTTCGACGAATGTACGACGGCTTGAAATAAACACGAAGCACATGTTCAGACAGAAAAAAAAATATATCAATTTTCGTTAATTTTTGAAAAATTGTCATTTATACATTTGTTTATAATATAGTGTCTTTAAAATTTCAAAATATTGCATCAATAATTATTTGTACCTTTTAACCTGTAAAGTGATAACTCCTTTAACGTAGGGATACAGGAGAGAAAATGAGTAACACATTTTGTATGAAAAAAAAGGGGTCAACTTGGATAAAAATGAGGAGTATGATGAAATATGCTGTTCTCCTTAGGAAACCGAAACCTGAATTTAGTATTAATATTGGAATGTCCTTTTTACAGAAAAAATCCCACGAAACTGGGTCCTATTCTTTAACACTACGCCAGTGTTTCTTAAAATTTCAATATTTGCTACCCTATATTGAATCCTAATTTTTCTCACCCCCAAAATCCATTCAATAACAATGTTTTGAATTCAATAATACTATACTTTGATGATAAAGCTACAATACGATTTAAACCTTTTAAGTATCGCCAGGGTATATGGCTCTGCTAAGGCATTATTTTCTCCGGAGGTATATGTACGTCTGCCCGAAATACGATTTTGCTGTGCACTGCTATCAGATAAAATTATTCCGACGGCTTTTGAAACACAACAAAAAGGCTTTTACAGGGTTTGTGAAGAATGTACTTCTTTCAGAGTATTTGTTTATTTATTTCCTTTCTCTTCCCCCCAATGCATCTCACACCCACGCCTACATAGAAAACGGAAGCACTGATGAGCGAGTCTGGTAACTTTTAATCGGCAGTTAAGAGATTAATTAAAAACCATATAAATAATCAAATGTTAATTTTGTATTTAATTTTATATATGATAAGCCCATGAGATCATTGGTGATTATTAATGTTGTTCTAAATTTAGTATTGTTAAATTAATTATAAAATGCCGTGCACAGTACTTATACATTCATAAGTGTATTATATCAGTGCAAATACGTATTTTATTTTTTATTATGTCAGGATGTATTTCTTATGTGTTTACTTTCAGTAAATTCATGATTTTATTTGAAAATAATCTTTTGTTTTCTACTTTTTAATATACTCGTGTCCCCCTCGTAGAGTTATCCCTCCCAAAGGGGTTGCACCCCACAGTTTGGGAAAAGCTGACTTACGCCGAAGGCAGCCTTAAGTGAAGTATTTAAAAGAAATGTTTTAAATGGGGATCATTGTCTGAAGTGTTGGGTGTCTAAGAACTGAAGCTTGTGCTTGTAAATATTTTATTGCAGTGCTTCTCAAACTTTCAATACTAGCGCCCCCCTTATACATTAATAATGCACTGCATGCAATAATAATTCACTTTCACGCTAAAGCTACAATACGAGATCTTAATTATAAACCATACCAATTAATAACATAAGTATTAAATTTTGAATACTACTGCTTTTAAGCAAAAAAAAATAATTAAGTAATAGGATAACTATTACGTTATGTTTCCTTTCTCTAATTTTTAAATTGGAACATATTGCAAAATGCGGTGACTGCTTAGAAGACAAAATATGGATATCTGCTAAATATAGAAAAATAACTCAGAGGGTCAATTTCTAATCATATACATTCCTTAAACAAACTTTGCTTTGCAAGACAAGCCCATGGAAGTCGTTAATACTTATTAAACTTGTTCTTAATTTAGTATTAATTAATTAGTTATAAAATACTCTGTGCAGCACTGATACATTAAATGTATACAGGTCAAAGTACTCGCTCTTTGCAGGAGTTCATTTATAAGAAAATAAAACATTCTTGATATAATAGCTGTATTGTAAGGAGAGTAAAGCTAAGTGCACGACAATGTTTACAAAAATGTAAAATGATTTTTTTAAATGATTGCTCAAATTATAATTAGTTTTAAGCGAATTTTAATTTTAAGCCTCACATAATTAGCATTTATAATTGATGTTAAATAATAAAACAATAATATAAAATTCCGATGAAGAATTATTGTATTATTTTTAATATTTTTAAAGCAAAAAGACTTTAACATGTTTTACCCTGGGAGCAGGCGCGCACTCGATACGGTCTAGCGGGGTTATTGATTCACCCCGATCCTTTTTTATAATTATTTTATTGTACACGATACAAATCGTTATTCCAGTGAATAATTTAATCAAGAGAAAGTTTACTTACCTACTTTCAAGGACTTTTCAATTTTTCTTTGGTAACAAATAAACAGTTTTGCCAAAATGAACAATTTCGTGATCTGTGTGTCCCGCGCGACCACTTCCGGGTAAAAAGTGTATTCATTATGATAATATGTATGTTACAGCTAAAAACAATTGTTATGCTCTATATGTTTGAAAATACTCATGTTGGTCTAAGTCTTCGCATAGTAATCCATCAAAGTGTGTGCTCTCCGTGGTTTTCCAAATATCATAAAACCGTTTTGCATGGAAAAAAGCGCAACAGAGAAATAGATTGCTTACAACTTCCTTAAATGAGAAATAACACATAAGAGAGGGGTTATAACTAACTGTACCAATAACTTAGAAAGTCAAACAAATTACAGCTATAATGTGCAATATTTCAAAAAATAATGACAGTGATGAATTTTTTATGTTCCTGAATTTTTTCGATTCTGGATCTGGGAACTGTTTTTTCTCTGAAAGAGTAGAATTTTAGCTTTAAAAAAGAAAACGTAATAAAAACTCTCTCATCATCGGATTTCCGCAAATTAAATGAAATATTTTTTATTTGGTTATAGGATCAAAGAGTGGGTAATTAAGTATTGGAGAAGTTGGTTTTTTTTGATGATTTAATATCGCCTATAACTTACATCAGAGTAAAAGTGCATTATTTATTATGTCTGAAAGTATTTTGTTTTTAATTCATTCCAGTAAATTAATTATTTTTTAAATCTTTTTTTTGATTTGCTCGCCCCCCTCGTAAGTTATCGCCCTAGGGGGCGCACCCCACAGTTTGAGAAACACGGTTTTATTAATTGAGTGTTTGATAATTGAGTTCGTAAAAAGATTGTTTTTTAGTTTATAGGAATTATAAATGCTTTTGTCAAATGTCAGAAACATCTTTAATACTTATAAAAGAAATTGAAAGCATTTAATTATCTTTCATGAGATTTATTCTCGAATATTTTTGATGGCCGCGGTATCTTAGTGAGTATAGTCAGAAACTTGAGGTCGGAGTATCACGGGTTTGAATTCTGATTCCACCCTGCGTAGAAGGTGTTTTTGCACGTAAAATCAGGGTCCTCTGGTTGGTGTGGTTCAAAAAAGAGGACCTACGTCAACCCCACTTTACAGTGTGATGTTAATACAACTGTCACCCCCTCACTCGAATATTTTCAATGTAGTTTCATTCCAGAGAATTTTCTCTTTTCTTACAATTGCCGTTACTTTTACATACATTTGTTTCTTTTCAGTAATCATTTACTGCAAATATTCCAGAAGTTATAGAAAAATTGGCAATTTTCATTGAACTATATTTTTCTAATGCAGCTTTTAAACATACACACTTAAAAGACTTATTCATTATTTCGCATTAAAATAAATGTTCCCTTAAATCTTAAAGCTGTTGTGGAAAATTATTAATTACAATAAATATGTTTCTAGAACATAATTATTTGCATGCGAATGCATGCATGTATATATTGCATAATATAAAATGCATGAACGTGTGTTTCTAAAGGTTTTAAACATACACTCATGTCCATAAATTAAGAATAATTCAGAATCACACAGAAATTGAACTCTAAAATAAAAATTTCATCTGTAGAATTATCACATACATCTTGAAGAAGAATATGCAAATTACAGGAAACCATCAGATGTCGCGGATAGTACGTCACAATGACGAACGTGTAAGAGAGGGGTATATAAGGAATGGTGGCAAAGAAGTAAAATTGTTCACAAGCCCTTTAAAAGCATTTCAATGCAATAACCGCATAGTTATGGCACAGATGAAGCATTTGGATGAGTTTTAACGAGGTAGAATTATTGGACAACTGGAATGTGGACGTACCCAGCTGGAAGTATCCAAGGAACTTGGAATTACCCAGAGTGTCATCTCCAGGCTTTGGCAACGATTCCTAGATGATGGTAATGTGAGTAGATGTTACAGGACAGGTCACCCCCGAGTTACAACGCCGAATGAGGACCTTTATTTGGCAGTTACTGCCAAAAGAAACAGACGGCGCACAGCATCAGACCTGTCTCGCCAGCTCTATTCAGCTACCGGTACGACAGTTTCAAGGCAGACTGTGTACAGACGCTTAGGGCACATTGGTCTATATGCTCGTATGCCTGTCAGATGTGTTCCACTTACCGAAACTCACTGTCGCCTGCGATTAACCTGGAGTAAAGAACATGCGTTGTAGACACCACAACAGTGGTCTTGTGTGATGAGTTCCGACGAGTTCAGGTTCAGCTTGCAGTCTGATCCTCGCCGGACTTTCATATGGAGAGCGCCGGGTACCCGTTACCACCAAGCGAAAACCATTGAACGACACCGTTACGGTGGTGCAGGATGGCTCGTTTGGGGAGGAATTATTCTTGGTTCCAGAACTGACCTGCATGTTCAAAGTGTACCGATGACAGGCCACATCTGTCCGGATGTTATTCTGGAACAACATGCACGTTTGTTTCGGGGCGCCATCGGTTTTGAATTTCTGTTCATGGATGACAACGCCCGTCCTCACCGTACAAACATTGTAGACGAATGCCTTCAATCGTAGTATATCACCCGTATGGATTATCCAGCATACTCACCGGTCTTGAATCCAATAGAGCATGTGTTGGGTATGCTTGGTCGACGAATTGCAGCCCGTCAACCCCCTCCCAATTGTCTACCGGAACTTCGGAGGACATTGCTTGATGAGTGGTGTAATATTCCCAAGATCAGATTGATAATTTGATACTCTGCATTCCTAGGCGTTGTAAGGCCTGTATTGCATCGTCCGGGAGACATACTCCGTATTAACCGTCATACTAACTATGTTATACTGTTTTTTGTAAATAGGTTCTTTCCTGAAATTTGCTCCAGAGAGTAAAAATCGAAATCTGTATTAATTATGTCAAACATATAGCATCTGTTTTGCTCTTTACCTTTTGTTTAATAAATAGACATTACAAATAAGTCAAATTTTTTTGCTTCTGTCTCTTTCTTTGCCTGAACTTCATTATCCTTAATTATGGACATGAGTGTACTTTTTTTTTTGTACAAATATATTGGATTTTCTATCACATAGTAAGAGAGGCTTAACATTTTTAAACAAAGTACGAAAAAAGTATTTTTTCATAGTAAGTAGAGTTTTGTGTTATTCGTATTTGGATTTATTATATACCCAATATAATCACAAGTCAAAATTATTTGACGGCATGTCTCATGTCTTCCATTTTTCAGTCTTTGGAAGAAATGACACATTGATCTATAAAGATTCGCCACCCCTGCACTATAGTATAATTTTTCTGACTTTTTTTTCGAATTTAAAGAGAGATATGACATGCATATTTTATAAATTCTCATTCAATAATCTTAACTAAAAAATTACAGGTTTCTCGATAAGCAAACGTATCGAGAACCTCATGCAATTTGGTAACCTCATGATACTACTTTCCGAAATGCTGTTGATTCCTAATTCTTTCACATAGACGCCATTGTGAAGCCAAACCATTCTCAATTCAACAAGAAATATCTTAAAAATGAAAACCTTAAGGGAATGCCATCAGGGCTTTAAACCAGAACTGAACCGAAAAAAATGCTAGTTTATTCCGATTCGATGATTTATTACTGTAACCAACTTGTCAATATTTTCTAATTCAACGTCAGCCATATAATTATCATTATTACAAATAGATTGCTTCAAGATTTAGTGTGTTTTGATGCTTCATTAATACTTTCTAGTTTCACCTGAAACTACTTATATGGGGCATATTTAATTCAATTGACTAAAAGTATAGGTGATTTTTTTCAAGAAAAAAGTATCAGTCTGAGTAATATTTTTCTATAAGTATACAATGCAAATTCATTGAGCTCTAGAACGTCCGTCGGTGTCGATTCACTAAAACTCAAAAAGTGCGATATTAAAAAAAATTGTAGTGGAAATGCAACTAAAAAAATGTGTTTTTTGCATGAAAATTGTATAAGGAAAATGTACAGAAAAAATTGAATACCATTATATTCACTGGAAATGGGATATGCGCAAAATATTATATATAAAAACGATAACTAATGATGAAAAAACTCGCCGTCTCACAAAATTTACGATTTTACTAATTATACTAATATTTATGAATATAATTGTTTTACTCCATTTTACAAGATTAAGATCATTGTTTTATTACTGTTTTTTATAGTATAAAGGGTCATAATATACGATAATTACATGAAATAATAAAAAATCTCAAAACTAAACACTACTGAACAATTGTCCAGCAAGTATTTAGTTATTACAAATATTTTATATATTTTATATCACCGAAAAATCAAAATCCCGGATGTTCTAGTGTTAAAATGAATATCAATGTTTAGAAAATGTATTCAATTATTGCAGACAATGGAGCTAATATGATTTCACTTGTCAACTCTTTTGAATCCGAATTTGAAGACGAATACTCAGTTATCGAAAGAGAAAATAAAAATTCCGAAACTAAAAATCACTTGAAGACGAAGTACGCTTTGATCAAAACATTTATTTTAATAAACTTATCGGAATTAGAAATGATGTACATCAGCGTTTCTGAAAGTGTGGGGTTCTCTCCTCTTGGGGGCCGTGATAGCTCTACAAGGGGGGCGAGCATATTGAAAAGTCGAAAACAAAATATTATTTAAAAAAAATTACTAATTTACTGAAAATAAACTAACAAGAAATACATTCTGATATAATAAAAATAGAATACACATTTACACTGATATAATATTTATAAAATATCAGTACTGCGTAATGTATTGCATAATTAATTTAACAATACTAAGTTTAGAATAAGTAAATAATTACCACCATTAATGTGTCACTGTATGCAAAAATTTATACTTTTCTTGATGATTTGTGTGGTTTATAATGAATCCCTTAACTGCCGATTAAAAGTTATGCGGTTCGCTTCCCAATGCCACCGTTTTCCACGCAGGCGTGCTTATATGATGTATTGAGGGGTGGAAGGGATAAAAATAAGCAAATCCTCTGAAATATAAGTACATCCTTCACAAGCACTGTCTTTTTATAGTATTCTTAAAACTGCGGAATATTAGAAGTGCACAGAAAAGATCGTACTTTTGACAGACGCATGACGTTTATATGCGTTGGTGGATCTTAAGAGATTTAAACTCTGTTGTAGACTTAGCATCAAAGAATCGTATTATTGAATTCAATAAATTGTTATTGTATTGGGGGGGCGCGATGAAAATTGTGTTTGAATATTGGGTCGCAAGTATCGAAAGTTTGAGAACCACTGTTGTACATACGTTGCAACCAACAATTAAATATTTTGTAAATAACGCCGATTTTAATGAGTTTATTTCTGATGCGGAAAGTAATTTATATTACTATTTTGCAGACAGTAAATGGTTAAAATTAAAATTAGAGTGTAAAATCTTCCAAATTTTGAGAGAATTAATTTTTTTGTTTAGGCTAAAATTATATTTTTAGTACAAATAACAATATCCGTAAAATAAATTAATTCTTTCGGAAATGAACCGAAAACCGTTACTTTTGGCGGAATGGAAACCGGAACAGGACCGATATATTATTTTTAGTTGAACCGGAATGAAAAATAGTACGGTTCAAAGTCTTGCATAGAGCAGCTAATATGACCTTATATTTAATCTGCTTGAGAATCTTTTAGAACTTAACCAAATGTTTCAGATCATCAGCCCCTCCATTAAGAAACATCGATGAATGCAAAATCTGTCATCATAATCGTTTCAGACTCTCAACTGTAATATTAAGCAACAAAATTACATTGTATGGATAATAAAATAATAGATTGTATGGATATATATAATAAAATAATAGAAAATATTATATTAAAAGGCCACTGAGAGAATTTATATTCTCTTCTTTGGTTTAAAAATAGGTTAACTAAAATAATTAAACAAATTCGTGTTATTTTTTTAAAGTTAAAAATTATTTTTTTTTAAATTTAAGAACTTTAAAACTTTGTTTACACTATTTAAATTCAGATTTTTATGTTAAAATAGTAGCTAAACAGAATTTATGTACGATATATTTTAAATATACATAAGAAAACAATCGCCGCATTATTTTAAAATTATGAATGATTGAACAGTTTGCATAAGGTTTTAATTATATCCTACAAATAAATGATACTTAATTTTGAGATTTAATTACAGAATTTTAAGCAAAATTGTAGCTTTTAATTTATTTGACTATGCAAGTATAAACTTTTCCTCGTTTTTTTTTCAAGAACTATCCAATCTGTATATTAATTACAAAATGTATGTGATTTTTTTCAATACCTTTTGCGGATTATAATTTCCTATATTTATATTTTTATTATAACACTTCTTCAGAAAATATATTTTTTTTCAGTAAAAATTTAAATTCCAGCATATATTTTTTTAGTAAACTGTATAGAGAAATAACCCTATATAATACTATACTACTTTAACTAAAGTAAGATTTTTTTTAATTAAATGAATTTCAAAATTTTACGTATCATCTATTTTAAAGTAATTAAAATTCTGCTGTTTGCAAAAAATTAATTTATTAAAGAAATGGAAAAAATTGTTGAGTAGAAATTTTGTACCTCGCGTGTCAGTATGAAAAATTAAGTTAAGTGAAATGAAATGTTAAAAAACTGAAGATATAACTTATTTAATTAAGCATAATGTCTGCATATATATGTAAACGTGTATGTGGGTTAAAGTGTGCTTGAATGTATGTATGTCGTTTTTGTCCTTGGTAGAGTAAATAACATCTCCTGTAAGAGGATTGTACATGTTCATTAAATTTATAACTATTTGACGCATTTTTAGGCAAGCAAATAATATCTGTGTATGACGAAAAAAAAATGATCAAAAATGAATTACCGAGAAAAGCGTATAGTTCAGATAATCTGGTTGTAAATTATCGTAATTTAAAATATAAATAAAATACTCAAATGGTCACATGAATATGCATAGAAATAATTTTATTAAAGTTTCAGATAACAATAGCAGTATTTTCTTAAACTGAAAATATATGATAATACTAAAGTTAACTTAAAAATATCTAAAACAGATAAATTAAACCACACAATTTAAACTCGAAACATTGAACAGAAGGGCTAAAAAGAAGCTGATAAAACACTATTTTTTAACAATGACAGAAACAATAATAGTATTTTCTTAAACTGAAAGAAATGATAATACGAACGTTTACTTAAAAATGATCTAAAACAGATAAATTAAGCCACAAAATTTAAACTCTAAACATTGAACAGAAGGGCTAAGAAGAAGCTGACAGAACATTATTTGTTACCGATGATTTATTACGAGAACAATTATAATTCGCTTAACACAGTGCTTCTCAAACTTTCTTCAATGTTTGCGACCCAATTTTCAAGCGTAATTTTCATCGCGCCCCCTCCATACAATAATAATGTGATGAATCTAATAATAAAATAATAACATACTTTGACGCTAAAGCTACAGTGGAACTTTAATAAGGAAATCGTACAAATGATCAAAATAAGTATTAAATTTTGTATATAATACCGGGTGCTTCGAAAAGAATATCGAAGTTTTAACTCTTTATAGTATTCATTACATATAACACACACATAATCGTTTGACTCATCCATCGAATAAAAGAGTAACTGAAACAGTTTTGTTTGCTGGCATGTGCGCGCGAAAGGTATACTAATTTCCCTCCTTTCTTGCCGATCGAAGCGCTAGCAGAAAAATGACGACTTGTAAGCAAAAGTATTTTGTGTTCTCCGGTTTGCAAAGACAGAATCTGCTACTACTGTGCAACTATTGTTCCGCATTAAATTCGGTTGTCCAACCTCCAAATGATAATAACATTCTTAAGTAGTATCGTCAGTTTGAAACCACTGGTTGTCTTTGTAAAAGGAAAAGTACAGGACGACCAAGGCTGTTCTGCCTATCTTGATGCTGTACAACTATGGCTCTTTCCTCAATTGGAAGAAAGTGAACCAAATAACTATATTTGGCAGTAAGATTGTGGACCGCCTCAGTGGCAACTCTCAGTATGCGATTGGTTAAATATCACTGTGCCCAACCAATGGATTGGCCGCAAAGAGCCTCCGGATAAAACTTGTATCGCATGGTCTCCACGTTCACCCATTCTGACGCCATGTGACTTTTATCTGTGGGGATTCATGAAGGATTGGTTGTAAGTTCCTCCACTACCAGCTGACCTTTCAGACTTAAGACACAGAAAGGAAATCAATGTTGCAAGAATTTCCTCAGAGACACTGAAAAAAGTTTGGAATGAACTCGCCTATCGACTTGATGTGTGTCATGTGAAAAATGGGGCTCACACTGAATATTTGTAAACTTGTATTTAAAACTGTTTCAGTTACTCTTTCATTCAATGTATGAATTATACTTGTAACACACTTATATGTGATAAATACTATAAAGCTTTAAAAAATTCTGATATATTCTTTTAGAAACTCTCGGTATTATATATGACTAACCCATGGGGTCAATAAAAATTATTAAACGCTCTTAACTTAGTATTGATTAATTAATGATATCAAATACATTGTGCATTACTGACATATGTACAACTGTATTACATCAGTGCAAATGCGTATTTTTTATTACATCAGAATGTATTTCGCTTAATTCTTTCCAGTACATTAATATTTTTTTTTAATCTTTCATTTTCGACATGCTCGCGCCCATTTGTGGGATTATCACATCCCTCTAGAGGGGTGCACCCCACAGTTTGAGAAACGCTGGTTTACCATAATAAATAAATGGATAGATATAACGATAAATAAATATAATAATAATGGGTGTATATGTGTAATGATCTCTGCAAATTTATTCTACATTGCTTCTCAAACGTTAAATGTTTGTGACCCAATTTTCAATCATAATTTTCTTCGCGCCCCCTTCACACAAAAACAATGTATTGAATGCAATAGTAATGCACTTTGACGTTATAGTTAAAATGCCATTTTAATCATATACCGTCCAAATTATTCCGTAAAAGGCCCATGTGAATCACTAGTAATTATTCAACTTGTTTTTCAGTTATAGAATTGTGAGATTAATTATGAAGTATACACATTGTGCAGTACTGATACATTTATGCGTATATTATATCCGTATAAATGTCTATTTCATTTTTATTATATCCGAATGTTTTTGTTTTGCTTCCTTTCAGTAACTTTGTAATTTTTTTAATCTTTTATTTTTAAATTTTCAATATGCTCAAGCCCCTCTCGTTAGATTATCACGCCTCCTCAGGGGGGGGGAGGGGCGCCTCCCACAGTTTCAGAACACTGTTAAACAATGAATAATTTATGGGCACTCACACACACAAATATTTCTGATGATATCATACTTGAGGACTGCAGAAAATCACTTAAAATTATATTTTTAGTAAACTCTAGAGCAAATTTTGTAAAGTGTATTAGACATGCATACCATCATGAAACATAGTTTCAGAGTTTTCAAATTTCCCGCGTCTGAGTCTTTCCATTTTCTGCTACAGCGTAGATACGCGCACCAATTTTTTTAGTCTTATCTGTACATATTTTAAATTATGTTTAATATTTTTGAAAATATTTTTCATAGTGAACATTCAAAATATATAAATACTACCTTTTATAATCAGATTATTTATTACAAAAATTCTATAGTTATAAGCATGAAAATCAATACAATGATTCCTTTGATTCTAATGAACTATTTAAGAGCATTAAATGAGCACAGTAACTAACATGAATGAAAAAAATACGTTTTCACAAAGAGACCCTGAATTAAAAGAAGTTATTATTAAAATATTTAAAAAAAATAATTTTTTAAAAAATTTGTTGATTTTTTTACCGTCAGGATTATTAATTCTGCACACCAGATAAATAAATTAATAATTTCTCTATCAATTCTTGATACCTTTCTTCTTTAATTTATGAATATATGCATTTTAAAAATTAATTTCGTAAATTAATAAAACAAAGAAAAACTTGATCACTTCCAAATAGAAATATTAAGTGAATGTCTATGAAACAGAATTATACATATATCTCATTCTTTATACTATCTGACTCGGAAATAACATCTTAGAATTTTAAACTTTCATCTGTAAGAGGAAAAAAACATTTAATTTTTGATAATTCATGTGTCTGAGATA
This sequence comes from Trichonephila clavipes, assembly GCA_019973935.1. Taxonomy (NCBI): domain Eukaryota; kingdom Metazoa; phylum Arthropoda; class Arachnida; order Araneae; family Nephilidae; genus Trichonephila; species Trichonephila clavipes. The sequence goes on from BMAU01003251.1 coordinate 45,693, forward strand.
GCTTCGAACTTGTAGTGTCATGAATCACAAAGGGACATATTCACATGATGTCTAAGTGTCACTGAAGACCCACCAAATAGAAGGGCTCGTGTACGTTAAACCTGCCGTGGTTCAAAGTCCTAGCGTTTGCGTAATGCTTAAGGCTGTTTTCGGTTAATATTAAAGAATAGAACCCGGATTTGGAACATTTTTTTCAGATATAAAAAAAATGAAAAATTAATATGATATTCTGGTATCACTCTCCTTTAAAGAGCAGTATTTTTCATCATACTTCCCATTTTTAACGGAGTTGATTCTTTTTTTCTGGTATAAAATGTGTATCGTGTTTTTTCTCCTATATCGTAATGTTAAATGGGCTATGTCTTCACGTATTAAAACGAAAAAGAAAATAATCAAGGAATATTTTGAAATTTTTAAAAACGCTATATTTTGTTCACAGTGGTATGATCTAAGATATTGCAAATTTCCATGGAAATTGAAGCCTTTTTCTGTCTGAAAATGTCCTTTGCGTTTAGTTCAAGCTCTCGTAATTTTTACCGAAGACATCCTTAAGTGAGTGGGTCTGCCACCTCAGAAGTACTTATTATTAGTTGTCAGCGGTTCAAAATTTAGAGGTTCTTTCGCCGCTACCCCTAAATGTTGTTTTACAGAGGGTTTTTAATAATAATCCACTTAAGCACTAGCTTTCTAATGGGTACTACAGATTGATTCAAAAATAATGTGACCAATTTTGAAGTATTATAGATTTTTATTGAATTGAGTTATTAACGGGAAATTTTCGATGTGGTTTCCTTTAGCATTGTAAAGAGTGTTTTTTTCCAGGTATAGAAGTTTAAGTTGGCATTACTTTCCAAGATGGCGACCGATTTAACAGCTGTCAAGTGATTTATTCTCAGTTTGGTTTGGCAATTCACCAAAACGATCATCAAGCAAGGCGTAGATTCGTCGAATGGGACCAAAACGAGATTGCTGTTGTTCCCGATTTTCATAAGCGAATTTTGTTTAGTGATGAAGCGCACTTCTGGTTGAATGGCTACGTCAGCAAACAAAACTGACGCATTTGGAGAGAAGCTAATCCACAAGTGCATGTCGAAACACCGTTACATCCTGAAAAACTGACTGTTTGGTGCGCTTTATGGGCTGGTGGAGTCATTGGTCCGTACTTCTTCAAAAACAATGAAAGCCACAACGTTACACTCAATGGTGATCCGTATAGAGCCATGATTACTAACTTTTTCATTCCTGAATTGAACAATCACGAAGTCCAGGAGCTGTGGTTCCAACAAGACGGCGCAACATGTCACACAGCTCGTGCCACAATCGATTTATTGAAAACACGTTTGGTGACCACCTAATTTCACGTTTTGGACCTGTGAATTGACCTCCTAGATCTTGTGATTTAACACCGCTAGACTATTTTCTGTGGAGCTATATAAAGTTATTGGTCTATGCGGATTAGCCACAAACGCTTGACCATTTGGAAGACAACATTCGCCGTGTTATTGCCGATATACGGCCACAAATGTTGGAAAAAGTCATCGAAAATTGGACGTCCAGATTGGACTACATTCGAGCCAACCGTCGCAGTCATATGCCAGAAATCATATTTAACATGTAATGCCACAAGATTATCTTTCGAATAAAAAAAAATCATGTCAATCGAATAATACATCGTTGTTTTATTGCAATTTAAAGTTCTATACCTCTAAAAAAAACACCCTTTACATTCTGCTCAAAGCTTTAGACCTAGCTAAAAGAGTTTTTTCGTCTATTTTTTCAACTGTTTTCTTTGATTGGTTTTTGAAGCCCTTGAAGTGTTCTGAGTTAACGTATATTTATTTATTTATTTTTTGAGATTCCCCATAAAAAAGAAATTGCGAAGAGCAAAGTCATGGGATGATGGTAACTATTTCTTAGGAGGAAGAAAATTTATATTTTTTTCTATCAGCCAATTTACAGTTGATTTTGCAGTATTACTTGGCGCAGTATCTTAGTGAAAAAAAAAGTTTCTTTGAGGATAAAGAAGATTATTTTCTTTGATCATGTGCTTCTTAAAACTGAATTCTGATAGTTTTTAACATAAATTTTAGCTTTTGATTCTACAAAAAAAAATGGTTTTGTTACGTCTTGAGAGGATTTTCCCATCCATACCATAAAACCTGACGGTCAATTTGCATTTTGCAAGACAGTTTTGTCTTCTTTTTACGTGAAATATATTGTATCCTCGTTTTTCCAGATGCGGATGGCAGATGAAACATTGCTTCTCATCGAAAATTATCCATGCTTTGTACCTACTTTTACGTAACATTACATACAATAGGCAAGGACATTTTCTTTGTTTTTTTACGGTCTTTGTAAACATTTTAAAGCAGACTTGTTTATTCACTATTTTATTGCCAATTTTCTTTATCTGACGACAAATTGTCAATTGCTATACTTATAAATTATTTTGTAAAGTTCCTTGACGAATAATGTCTACAATAATAAGTCTTTCAAATTTTTTAAAATTTTCACCAGACTTCCTTTCGTCTACATTTTTCTTCTCAGAGCTCTGGATTTATTTTCGAAACTCAAATAGTAATTCATTAGAATAATGTCTTTTCTGATTTTTAAATGCTTTATTTATTATAGAATTTGATTTACCATCTTTCAAAAGCCTTAAAATTTCTTTTCGGGTTTGAGGATCTAGTTTTGGAGCTAGAATTTACTCCCACTAACAAAAACAGTTTGATTGGTAATCTAAACAATTCATTTTTAAATAAAAGTGTCAATAAAGCTATTATAATTCTCCGTGAATATTAGTATTTTTTTAAATCTGGTAACACTAATTATGAATCAACCTGTAACATACATAGATCAAAAAATCTCAAGTAAATTCCATCAAATCGAGATAAATCATCTAATTTCCAATAATTTTCCTAAGAAGAAATTGTGAAATAAATTCATAAAATGTTATACCTCAAATCACAAGTGAAAATTATGCCTAAGTAAATATATTTACTATATCGTTTAGTGCTGTTGTTTAACAGGATTCTGAGAAAAATACATTTAGTCAACATATGTTTCTAAAAAATTTAATTTAAGTATATAACTGATAGTGATCTATTTGAATATGAGTTTCATCATTTTAGTTTCTTTTCAAAGCTACTTATTCACTTAACTAAAAAGAGCAAGGGCCATAAATTTGGAATGATTTTTTATGATGAAAACATATCTCAATACTAATGAAATTTTAAACAATACACACCACCCACACATGTAAAAGAATTTATAAATCACATTGGTAACTTATAAATTTAGTATGTTTCTTTAAAGAATTTTGAAAAATTGTATATTTAAGTTAAAATTACATTTGTGATAATGGTATAAAGGAAAAAAAGTTAAGAGTAGGAAAATATTCATTAATTAATTTAGGATGTAATAATATGCTTAAAACAAACTTTTCCCTGTATTTTAGGGAGATTAAAATAGAATACCCATGTTACATTCAGCTTCCCCATTGTAAAAGCATCTCCCAATTTCGTATATTATTCTTTTATATTATTTAAAGTATTCTTAAAAGCTCTTGTAACTATATCGTAAAATGAATAGTTTTTAATAGTTAAACTAGTTTCTAAGGCTTAAGGAGTTTATTTGAAATTCTTGGTATAGTATTTATGGTAATATATAGAAATATTTTCTGAATTATTCAACTTTAAAATAAAAATATAACAATCTAAAAATTTAATTATCATTAATAATAATATGATTAAAAATATAATTTGTTGTATTGAAAAAAAACCATGCATGAGAGAGAGAGAGAGAGAGAGAGAGGAGAGAAGGGTTGTGAAATTAAGAACTATAGATTTAAAAAAAAATAAATCCTCAGATTTTTTACATCATTCTTTTTCTTTTTTTGAAGACGGATTAGTTGAATTATCTTAAAAGATGGGAAAAGTTCTTCGAATTTTCAGGAATTAGAATTTTAAAACCAGAAAGAAAAACATTTTTGTGTAACTAAAAAATTAACCTAATTTTGTTATTCTTTAGAAAACATATAGATGTATATAAGTAAAATTAGTCTTAAGCTATTTTTTAAACTATCAATCTTTGTAAAACCATTAAAAAACAGGTTGTTGAACTACGTAAACATTGTTGTATTATAAAAAATAGCACAAACATTTGCATGCAATTATTGAAAAAATGTGGACATATAACCCAATTAAAATTAAACTTATATAAGACAAAAACGACTGGCAGATAACACAGTAGTTAGATCAGATTTGGCTGCTAAAATGGTAGGTAATCGTTGTCTAAGGGGTTTCTAAAGAGGATTAGTCGTTGGGGTGCGTGTAATATGGGCCACAGTATTTCCGAGACATAGGTGATGTTTGTATTTTGGCACACTCCATATTAAAAGTATACCTCAATAGCAATGTTAGACCAGTATGAAAGACTGGAGAGTAGTATATCTTCAAAGTGCAATTTTAATAAAAATCAATTCAAACCTCAATATCAGTAGGCAGCTGTACTACTCGAGTTGTTATGGTCGTGAAGTGGACAAGATGTTTCTGCGGAGTAACGTTTTCAAGTCCTCCTCTAATTAAGGATAAGCTATGTAGGAAGACTAATACTCCTTAGTTCTGTTGAGCTCAAAGTCTGCAAAATTGACCTGATTGGCAAGTAAGATGGAATCTAAGGAATGATTCTTGTCGCTTGACCGAAGTTCAAGTTACACAATCCCTCCCTATTAGCTATCGTATTACCTAAAAATAAGTCGTCGTTAATTGACACTCAATAAATTTAAAGTTCTTCCTTGCAGAAGGGCCATGATAAATCTGTTAAAATCTACAATAGTACGAAGCTTGGATATTAGAATGGTTTGCCAGCACATATATCATTTCATAGACTCTTCATGATACTTTACCCATTTGTTGCCCATAGGCTTCGTGTTACTTTGAAGTGTGTCGCTAAAAAATAATTAATCTATGCGGAATCAAAGAGATCCTGAAAGAATGGGGTCATACAAGCGTTTGGTCTTGTCTCAATTAGCTGCAAGTTTCAATATTTTTCAATGTTGGTGTATCAGTGGGAAGCATAACTAAAATCTGCTGTGATCAAAAATATCAGCATGCAACTAAAAGAGCCTAATTAACATAAATAAATATTTTTGAGGTACACGTTGTATACCTTGAAATAATTCATCAGAGCTTTCATTGGACTATTGCCGAAAGTAAACACGTAGCCTGGTCTAGGGTCATGTTACCTTCAGGTTAATCAAATGTATATGGAAATGGAGATTACTCATTAGAGTTATATGTCCTAAATGTCAAAAAAGGGTGGTGGAAGCATCTGTCATAGAATGGAACCAATGTTTCTGGCGTTTTTATTGTCTGTGGACAGCAGACTAGAGACCAATATGTACTTTTTCCAGTTATACGTATGGCTTATGTGCATTTTGGTGGGATTTGACAATTTCAGCAGAATAATAAGTCACAAATGTTATAATTAAAGGTTATAAAGTTAGAATTATGCACCATCAAGTGTCTCGATCAAAAGTCTTCTGACTATAGATTCTGACCTTAATCATTATTCGGCCCATTTCGGATGGCTTGCAATGTGACATACAATATATGCATAAATCTCCGTCACTTTGCGCCTCGTTGAAACTATTAGGAATGAAATGTCCTACAATAATATAGTGAATGCATCAAAAATATCTTCCCATATTATTCCTCTCTTATATTCATATAATATTATTCTTGCCCTTAAGTATATTTCTCGTTTTAAGTTAGATAGGTAATAAAAGTTATGGATTTATATATATTATATATATATATATATATATATATATATATATATATATATATATATATATATTTCTATTCTATTTAAATCCAATAGTTGGCTGAATTAATTATTCTTGCTAGATCATAAAGTAATACTGCCATACGCGTTAAATAAAACACTGAATCAATGTTTTCAAGCGAAGAAAAACGTATGTTTGGCAAGTATGGTATCGGCTAAAGTGCCGTTCTCATCGTTTGACCATTATTCGAAATTATGAGAAGTTTCTAAAATGTTCATCGCGTAGCTCAGGTCAATGCTTATGTTTCAAAAATCTGTCTTTGATACACAAATCTATAAGCAAACATGTAATCTACAAAATTCTGGGTCCTCACTTTAAATATCTCAAAATATACTAAACATTTGTTTAGTTTTAGCATATTTTTCGTATGATTTGATTGTAATGATTGTTATTTTTCTGTTCAAGGATGTGAATATTTTTCCGCATTCTTCAAAGAGTGAGTTTTTATTGATATTGATACAGTCAAAGTGTAAGAAAATAAAGTATTATACAAATCGTGTTTTTTTAATTGATCAAAAGGCTATTTTACATAAAAATATAATATATGTAATGTATATTCAATCCATTGATTCATTTTTAATAAATTTTTAATTAGTTCATTTTAGTCAAAGTATTTTTTTCTTATAATACCTAAAAAAAAAAAAAGTAACTAATTTGTTTGAATTATTAATAACAATTTGATTTAGATTAAACAAAGTGTTACAAACTGTTATAATTATTATTAAGGACTGTATCAACAGTATTTGATTGATTGAATTTAATATTTACTGTTCAGCTAGGGCTTTTGGCGACGGACCTACGTAATTTTTAGAAGTGACGTTGAGCTGGCACCCCCTCTCTAAAACACCAGCGGGAGGACGTTTTCGACAGATTTAAATACACGGCGGGTCTTTATCACTGGGATTAATTATCTATTTTACGAATTGTTAATCTATAGTAAATTTAGAACATTTCTTAAATAAAGTTAATATTATCATGGTGATTAATTATCTATTTTACCATCTATAGAAGCTGGATTATAACCACAATATATTATACTTTGAAAATGTTTTTAACTAATATCCAGAAATGCTTATCAGTTTTTTATACATTACTTTTTCTGGACAAATATGATTTTTAATTCGAAAAGAATGTCAGCAATGTTATTATATATACTTTTCTTTTGTGGTGTATTGTAAGTAAAAAAAATTGAGCGATAAATCTTATTTATTTGCAAGATAAAAAATAATTCTGGAACAAGAGAAATACTGGGGGAGAAGAAACTTAGGGTTACATAGAAATCCATCAATTCTCAGACGCACGAAAAATAAAAAAAAATATGCTCTGTTAATATTTGATTTTGTGTCTAGAATTTATCTATAGTTGAGAACATCTATTAACAAGTTGACCATCTGTCAGTAGTCATTGAAGTAGAACCATTCTTTCAGAGGGGGGGATGGAATATGTGTGTGAAAGGTGAAATACATCTTTTTGAATTGATATCAATGGAATTGGAAGATTTGATGACATTTTATGATCTGTGTATTTGTCCTCAAATATTTTGTTGTGTCATAAAACTCTGAGTTACTCAAAATGAGACCGTATTAAAAATGGATACATATATCCGTGTATATATATGTGTGTGTATGTGTACTATATATGATTATTCATAAAATAATACAGCAAATAAACGTACACGAACAAGTAATGCTTGTATAAATATTAGAGGTATATAATCCTTTTTAGAAATGTTAGGCTTACATATTATCGTTTAAGATTTATATGAGGGCTATTAGTGACGAGCTGCGTGAGTTAAAACTGTGTCAAGTAATAGAGACAAAATTTTAAATAGAATTTTAGTCTTATGATTTCCACACCAAGCTAGTAGATACAAGATAAGTCTCTCAATTCTTTGTGAAAACCAAAATAACTTAATAAAAGTAAAAAGAAAAAAGAAAATAGTATAATTTCATAAATAATCGACACAGAATATTCCTGGTTATTAAATACAATTAGACTGAAGTGGTCCTGTTCACGAACACTTGGCCAATATTTCTATTGAGTCGTGTGTCTTAATTCAACTAAAAGAACACCGTGTAGAAAAGGAAGAAAGGAAGGGCTGATTATTAAGTAAAATTTATTTTAATTATCTAACTTTATTCTCGATGTGTATTTAATGTTTGTGTAACTATTAAATCAAATGACTCAACTATTCCATTGATTACTAAGGTTTTTCTTGAATAATTAATCGTCGATAAAAATATGTAATAGATTAATTATTCTACTACGTATTTTTCTCATAAAATAACTAGATACTATATAAATTAACTATTGATGATAGTTCTTTAAACTGAAAGATAAGCAATTTAAAATTGATACAATTCCATTGTGTCAAAAAAATTTTTATTCTACTACGTTTTTTTTTCGTAAAATAACTAGATACTATATAAGTTAACTATTAATAGTTCTTTAAACTGAAAGATAAGCAATTTAAAATTGATGCAATTCCATTGTGTCAAAAAATAATTATTATACTACGTTTTTTCTCATAAAATAACTAGATACTATATAAATTAACTATTGATAGTTCTTTAAACTGAAAGATAAGCAATTTAAAATTGATACAATTCCATTGTGTCAAAAAATTAATTATTCTACTACGTTTTTTCTCATAAAATAACTAGATACTATATAAATTAACTATTGATAGTTCTTTAAACTGAAAGATAAGCAATTTAAAATTGATACAATTCCATTGTGTTAAAAATAAACTGATGATACATGGTTAAAGTCTCTCAGAAATGATTTCATATTTCAAGTGATGGATTGATAAATAACAATAAATATCATATTATATTTGCTAAGCAATAATAATGTATAACTATTTAAACAATAGTAAATACAATAGAATATTTTGCAGAATAACTACATACTGTTGGGAATAATATCTATTATTTAAAGGGTCACATATTAAAAAAATTTGAATATCGTCATGAGAAATTCATGAGTAAAAACATAAAAAACAATGGAATATTAAATTATAAAAAAAATAACATTGTACTAATTACATCAAAGGTTCATTTCAAAATATTCTATTGCCTTTTAAGTGAATATGCAACTCAATATATTTTTTATGTCACACATGCCATTATGTTCATAAATAACAAGGTTAAAATGAGGATCTTAATTGTATCTAACATCATAAAGAGCAAGGGATAATCCAATTTTTTTTAGATCTGAAAAAATTCTTTTACATAAAAATAATTAGTTATAGTAATTAATTTTATTTATCTCCGATTAAAGCAGCAATAATTAAAGCATCAATTATTACTTCAAGAAAGTAGTTTTTTCAAAAGTGTTTCATGTACACTAGAGAGAAAGAAATGTCTGACTCATTTAATTAACTGCTAAGATATTATTTTATGTTATCAGCCACTTACCAACGTCTCAGTTTTTTATGACTTTCTAGTAATTATACTTGGAATTGCATTGTTCTATGATAAAAACCCTTTTTTTCTTTATATTTGTATAGCTCAAAGGAATAGAGTACTCTTTCCAAAAAAATCGGAGTTTAAATGTAGAAACTCAAATATTTTGTCACATGTCACAAACCACTCAACTCCTTTCGGTGGATGAAGTGAAGTGAAAAGGGGAGAAAACTTGCAAGCGAAGGACGTGGTTGTGAATGGAAGATACGGTAGTGAACTCTAAAGTATAATTATATATAATAAGAAATATTGAATTTACCTGTCAACTTCTTTCAGGGCCAGGAGAAAAGACTTTTCCGCATTTTAAAATTGGTGACCGTCGTATTTAATTATAAACGTATCTGCATATTTTATAATGAACGTCAAAATAGAACTTATTCTAACAGCAATAACGTGAACGGAGACTTTTAGGGAAAAAAAAGAACCTCCACAAATATCAATTGGCGCCAATGATAAAACATTCGCGTCTGTACATTCTTCTTATTTATTTTAGCTTTTTTTTGTCGTACAAAAAGTTTTTCTGTGCAATAAAAAAGTGCATTTGAGCAAATGAAATACATGATAAAACTACACATTGATCTGAATTGAAATTACTCTCATTGATAATAAATAACAGCCGTAAAAAATGAGTTGTTTTTTTAACATCGATTTTCTTTCACATTTCACAATTTGTGTAACATAAATTTTATACCTTAAATTTAAGAGCAAAAGCAAACGCTGTGTCAAATTGAATTTACCAGGGGGATAGCTCAATTTGCTGGTTTCAATATTCAACTGTTTCACGCTGTAAGCAATTGGAATTGCAGTAAAATTTAATGCTTTTAATAATTAGTTTTAATGAATTAGTTTTTATTAATTATTATTCAATTATTGTATTATAATTAATAAATTGATATTTTATGTATTTTTCTCATGACTTTTATTTATTTTTACAGCTTGAAAACTAAAATAAACAGCTACATACTAATATTTACTCTTAGCAATCTTAGTCTTGTAGAGTTAATTTACTTATGTATATACTTAATTCAATTCCTACACTATTAGCTCACATTCTCTATATATTTATTTATCTTGGTGGAATTTTCAATTGTTAATAAACTACAGTTTTAAAGCGTTCAATTCGGCTGAAAATTTAAATACATGATTATTTTGGATGACAATACAGTAATTTATTAATTATAATTGATAAAATTAATTAATTAAAGCTAATTATTTAATAAATTACAAATACAGCCACGTTGGCATAATTTTTGGCGACTTAGTGACACTTTTGGCGACTTGTGTCAAAACATGGAAAATGTTTTTTTCTCACGTTTTAAAGCATTCAGTTGAACTGAAATTTTATATAGACGACTGTTTTAGATGACAATACGATACTTTGATGATAATTAATAAAAAAATAATTACTACTTAATGTTGCGATTCTATCATATGTATATACATATTTATATTAATCGTTAGTATTTAATAAAAAGTAGCTGAAATAAAACTTTTCTTTGTTGATCTAAGTAGGAATCAACTTAATTTTTTTTATATTACTTGTGTGTGTGTGTGTTATTAATGAAAGTATACAAACTTACACAATAGGTGAAACTGAGTTATAACCCGCAGAATCGGGGTATAATTTTGCTTTTAAACGTGCATAAATTATTTTTTTTAGGCTGGAGACTAAAGAAAATACTAAGTTAGAAAAAAATTGTTTAGTACAATTTTTAGATAAAACACAAACACATAATTGCACGCTGAAATTATTTTTATATAGAAAGTTTCCTAAAAATATAATAAAGTACCCTGCGTTCTCAAAAGATCTTTTTTTCTTCCGTGATATCTCTTCATAGCATGCTATTAATTTTTTATTCGTTGTTTTGTCGAAAAAAATATTCTCTTCGTTGGAGTCTCTCTCTCTCTCTCTCTCTCTCTCTATATATATATAT